>OY744520.1:8097490-8144990 GCA_963556195.1 Sepiola atlantica
CTATAGATTTTTTTTTGTTTCTAAAGTCACGAGTCTCTCTTTCGTTACGAACCTGAAGTTAGGACGTGAAGTGCGGAACGAACCAATGTTAGCAACGCATACACACAGACACAAAATCAACACGCACGGTTACGAAAATCACGATCCGTGCAGTCGTGACCTAAGCAGGTCATGATCGTGTGTTCGCTGAACCAATGCAGACGATCTCTAGACCATCGACTGGCCAAGAACAGAACAGCTGTGTGTGACAATAGTTGTAACAGCTACTGCACAGTGGCGTGGCATAAGAAACAAAAATGCTGTTCTTTGATATGACGAAGGCGCCTGCAAATATTAATGCTTTTCCTTTTGTTTAGGAGCAGAAATGAAGCATAATACTTGACTGTTTGCTTTAACCATTACTTCAAACCGGACATTACTTTCTAGACGACAGTTTAAAGACTGTAAGTAAAATAGTCGTTTAACTTCTCTGGCCTCGAAAAGACGTAGAAATGGTGGGTTGTAATGTTGTGCGTGCTAGATGTGCTGTCTCTGGCTAACTGGACTCTCTATTCTTTGTTTGTGGTTGTCTTATTGTTGTTTTGATTAGAAATCGGTATTTCAAACCGGTTCGCCAAGTTTATCGTTTCAAAGAGCGGGAATCATTTTCAATTGTTGAAAATGTGTTCACACGTGTAGGTGAAATATTTTTTATATTTCAGAGGCGGAAGGCGTATCTATTGATTTGATTGTCTCCCATTCCCACTCGATACAAAAAGGGGAAATGAAAAGGAAAGAGTAAGCTAAACGAACGGAGAAAGAAAGAGAGTAGCTTATACAAGCTAGTAACTTACGGTCGTTCGCATCGCATTCCTAAAACTTCAAAATCATTTCGAATTTTGGAAGGTCGCGAAATAAATACATGCCGGCCATTTTATAATTTATTAATAATGGATTCAAATTGTCGGCTTGTTTACCATATCGTAAGCTTTAATAATTCGAAAGTGATTTTGAAGCCTTAAAGTTGTTGATTAAAATGTTATTTAAGGCTTGATTCAAAGCATAAAAGCAAAAGTATTTTGGTTCATTTGTGTGTCTAAGCAAAAAAGAAAATATTAATTTTCGTCTGCGCTCCTGTCGAGTCAAAGAACAAAAAAATGGTTTGATTAAACATTAAAATAAATTATTTAACCCTAACCCTAACCCTAACCCGACACCATTAAATCTCTTATGCACTAGAATAATCGCTATGAAACTTCTATGCTTATACAATATGTCGTTCTTGAGATAAGGCCATGTTCCCGTATAGGAACGTTGCCGAGTTATCAATAAAATATTACATAATCAATTAATTAATCAACCAAATTTAGCGCCAAAAAAAGCAATGTGCAACAAGCCATGTAAAAAAAAACAGAAGCTGTACACATCTATACACAGTATGAATGTTTGTCTAAGGCGACTTTAAATCTGGATATGGAAGGCATCGTCACTACCTCCTCTGGCAGGCTGTGCTACGAAGCAGAAACACGGACACTGCTGTCTTTCTTCCATTCAGACGAGCCATCTTTTGCTGGATCGCGTGGAGATCACGACTTGGCACTGGAGCGAAAAACTCCTCGAAAGGTCGATTTAAATTTCCATTGATGATGCTAACCCTAACCCTAACCCTAACGCTCGCACCCTTCGCTGCGCAGATGAGAAGGTAATCAATCAAAGATCAGCGGCCATGATGCATCCGGTGCCGCCTCGAACTGTTTGGACGTCTTCCGGCCGACCACGACTTCTGGCAGCTTGTTCCACAGCGAAACGACCCGAACCGAGACAGAAGCCTACCGACGATTCAGCTGAAATCGTCTGAGGTATAGCTTCTCTGGGTTTCCACGGTTCTCCTGAGAGAGCTGGTGTGAAGAAGAGGTCACGAGGTCACATTGTAGTTGCTTACTTTTAAATAATGAAAGGATTTTTACGATAACTCGATTAAAGGAACAGACAAACAAATAAATTAATTAATTGGTTGTTAGAAACAGTAGAAAATAGCAACAAAGTTGTAACAGAAATTGGGTTTAGCGGTTGGTGCTAAGGTGATTGAAAAAGACAAATGTTCATTAAACTAAATATAGCCTACAAGGGGCGTTCAATAAGTAATGCCCCTGACCAACTTCCAGTTGTCTGATCTAGATGAAATTTTGCATGTGTAATGATTTATATCTGTATGGAGTATGTTGCAAAAAACAGCTCTGAACTAATTGTGGTTTCTGATTTACAGGTGTTTGAACTGAGTCAGGTTTGAAATGGAGCCAGTTGAGTGTCGTGCGGTTTTTGTATTTGAAAGGACGCACACCAAAGGAGACTTTTGATGAAATGAAAGAAACTTATGGTTATGATGCCCCATCATATGACCTTGTAAAACGCTGGCATCGTGAATTCAAACATGGCCGGAAGTCTGTGGAAACAACTCTCAGACCTGGTCGTCCCTCTTCTGCCGTCAAGTTGAGGCTGTCATTTTGGAAGATCGACGCCAAATAGCCCAAGAGGTCAAGATTAGTACAGGGTCTGTGGAAACTGTCATTCATGACCATTTGCATATGCATAAGGTGTCTGCCAGATGGATTCCCAGATTGCTCACACCTTTCCAGAAGCAATAACGCGTCAAGTGTTCGAGGATGAATTTGGAGATGTGCCAAGAAGATTAGTCAAAGTTTTTCAAAAGACTGATTACACAGGATGAAAGTTGGATCCATCACTATGATCCAGAGACCAAAGCCCAGTCAATGCAATGGAAGCATTTGGATTCACCACCTCCAAAGAAGGCAAGGGTGCAGCCCTCCGCTGGCAAGGTCATGATCACAGTCTTCTGGGACCAGGACGGAGTAGTGATGACAGATTTCCTGGCAAAGGGTACCACAATTACAGGAGCCTATTACGCTTCACGTTTGATGAAATTAAGAGAAGCTATCAAAATCAAGAGGCGGGACAAGTCAGCAAAGTTATCCTCCTCCTGCAGGACAACGCCCCGATCCACCACTCGCATGTCGCCAGATCAGAAGCACGGGCGTGTGGCTATGAAATCCTCTCTCATCCCCCTTACTCTCTTGATCTTGCACCCTCTGATTTTCATCTCTTCCCAGCCATGAAGTTGTTTTTGAAAGGAAAGCATTTCTCAGATGATGCAGCCTTGATTTCTGAAGTTACGACGTGGTTGGAGGACCAACCTGGGGTGTTCTACAAAAACGGTGTCTAGAGCTGCATCAAACGATGGGAGAAATGCATAACTCTGGGTGGTTCTTATGTAGAGAAAGACTAATAACTGTGCCAAGTTTCATTAATCTACTGCTACGGGAAATGGGTCAGGGGCATTACTTATTGAACGCCCCTCGTATATTACCCACCCTGGGAGGTGACGGTGGTTAAATGGTTAACGACACAAACTGACAACCTGGATGTGCCAAGTTCGAATCCAGTTCGTTCCACAGAAACACTTTCACTTAGGATGTTGGCAACCTTCACGTGGTCCCTCCTGTAAGTACCCGATGTCTTTTTACGAAGGAATTCTAACTGGAAAGATATCAGAGAAACCAATGCCAACAATAGAATGAATGAATGAATTACCTATCCTTACGCCTAGGAGCTCGCTTCCAAAATACATAATGTCCGGCTAATTAGTTTAGGTGTAAATCGTATAGATAGAAATATATAAACATATACGCATACCTAACTTTATGTAAACAAAGACGACGATGTTGCATATATTATGTCATTGAAAAATGCACCACCAAAAAACGATTATAAATTGAGAAAAAGAAGAAAAAATAACATGAACAGATATTCTTAAGATGCGTCCATTTTAGCTGCGCGTTTAGCGATGAAAATGATATTTCAAACTTAAACGTGACAGACCAACGAAAATGATATTTCAAACTTAAACGTGACAGACCAACGAAAATGATATTTCAAACTTAAACGTGACAGACCAACCGACCAACGGACAGATGTTTGTATGTATCGAAAATGAGATGCGTCTGTTTTATCTGTGCGTTTAGTGGCGAAAATTATATTTCAAACTGAAGCGTGACAGACAAACAAACCAATCAAACAACCAAAATGCTGATTAGAACTGAAGCGTGACAGACCAACCAAAATGTTATTTCAAACTGAAGCGCGACAGACCAACCAACCGACTAAAATGCAATTTCAAACTCAAACGTGACAGATCAACCAAAATGATATTTTAAACTTCCGCGTGACAGACCAACAGATAAAGTATCTCAGAGGTTCGTGGACGCATCTAAAAGATAAATAAACCGCAGAGCAAGTAAGTACTTAGATATTCCATATTGATAAAAGTACGAACAGTAAAATAATTACCCCTCTTTCTCTTCCCCTCCCCCTCTCTCTTTCTTTCTCTCTTTCTCTCCCCCTCTCTCTTTCTCTCTCTCTTTCTCTCTCTCTTTCTTTCACCCTTCCTTTTCCTCCTTTAGGGCTTCTCGTGGGCCTCCGGCATTAAGAAAACAGCCGGGCCCGGCCGCTACCCAACTGGAATGCGGCCTGACTTGAATGGCATTCTTTTCAGCTTGTTAGGGGCGAAACATTTGAGTAATTCACAGTTATTTTTTTATTCTTTTTTTCCCTCTGGGTCACGCCATCGTAATATTATAAGGGCCGTTTCTAGCATTAAAGCAACTGTTTCTGATGGTGGGTCCCCATCAAGGAGGCAAGGAGGAAACCGACTGGAAAAGGTTTTTTTTTTTACAAGTTCAAATGTGAAATAGAGACTTCGAAGTTGAGTAGTAAAGAATAGGACGGCACGCCATCACGTCTTAAATTGTGTGTCTCGTCGGTCAGAGCGTCGGATACATTCATCATTCAATATGAAAATATCTAACTTTAACAGTGCGGAATGTTTTTCCTTGAAAGGATAAAGGAAATATATACTTAATAAAACAACGAAAAAATCCTGCAATATCAAATGTATTTCATCGTTTATGGAGTCACCATTATTCGCTACTAGCAAGGCTACCCGGCGTTGTCAGGGCATGAATAACAAAACGGAAGAGTTAAAAAGTTGTGTAACGTCTTTCTTTCAAAATCTCCCTCCCGCTCTCTTTCTCTCTCCCCCATCTCTCTCTATTTCTCTCTCCCTCTCCCTCAAACTGCACCCTCTGTCTGTCTCTCTCTCTGTCTGTCGCTCGCTCTCCCCCTCCTCTCTCCGTTTCTCTCATCCCCCTCTCTTTCTCTGGTAACTAGAAAGAGAAAAAATGAACAAAAGCAAAAAAAAGAAAAGAAAACTGACTGACTGTTTGACCTAGTTTCAGTGTTGTTTTTGAAACAACCATCATTAAGAATGAAAGAAAAGTAATGTTTACCCCCACTAATTTTGTCACTGTAAACCACAAGAAAATGGATATTATAGTATTTTTAACCAGGTCACATTGAATTCGATGACGTAAAAGTTGTAAATGCATCTTCAGACACACACACGCACGCGCGCACACACACACGCACGCACGCGCGCACACACACACACACACACACACACAGAATTAAGAGATTTATTTATAAATGACCCTTTTCCATCCCTCAATAATATTTATTACATGTTAAAAAACTGCATTCGGTATTGAAGATCCAATTTGGGAGCTAGGAGGAGCGATGAGCCAATCGTTTAGTTGCCATTACTCCCAGGACCATTCAGACTGTGAGTAATAATCTACCAGTTAAATAGAATATATCGTTGAGATACTATTAATCTACAATAATTTACGCGTAAAACAAATGAATCTAAAAACCATTCATATACAGAATATACATTTACACGAAAAATGGACACTTTGAAACATTGTTGGTATTTGAAAGAAAATATTTTAAAAGAAATGTTTTGAAAGAAATTTTTTTGGTAAGAAAAATTTCACCAGTGTGAATTTGTCATTAGCTCATAACACGCTGCCACGTGACACTGGCGCCGACATTCGAACTTCAACCATTACAACTGTTGATTCCATCAAAACGGACTACTATCTTCGCAAGGACACATTAAAAAGAGAAGAGAAAAATGTCGATGCTTTTGAGAAGGACATTTTCATGTCGAAAGTCTCAACTTTTTAAAATCTATAAATAATTTATTTAAAAAATAAAGAATAACACCCACATTGTTGTTTGGCCGTCACAAACATTTTTTAAATTGTTATTCATACATTAACATCATTTATAAATATTTAAAGATATTAAAATCTTCTACCCAAATTATTTGATTTAACATTAAATAACGAGAAGACGGTTAGTATGCCGTAAAACAAAAAAACAAAACCATAAAAACCCATATATATATATATATATATATATATATATATATATATATATATATATATATATATATATATATATATATATATATATATATATATTTCCCTGATGATCTGCCAAGCAAGTAACTGCTTGGTAGTGAAACACGTGTAGGAATAAAAACATTTAATTTGAATAAATAATATTTGTAAGAAAAAATATCTTTAATGGTGATCATTGGTGTCCTGAAAGGAATGCTTTGGTAAGCCTTCATAAAATCACACACACACACACACACACACACACATATATATATATATATATATATATATATATATATATATATATATACAATGCAAATTTCCAAATACGTTCGTTGAACACTCTCGACTAGTCTTCTATCTGTGCCCGCTTCTAGGTACATATAGATCTTAATTTCCCTTAATTACGTGACAGTTTCCGGTGGCCGAGTGGATATGGTGACTGCTTGCAGATTTTAAGTTGACCGTCTGAAATTGTTACTTTCCTGCACTGATGAGAGCCATAAGCTTGAAACTTTAGCGTCTGTAAGTCTCAGTGTGGAGACCCTTTCCACATCTAGCCACACTGAAGAGCAATGATACAGCGAAACAATTATCTGTGAATGATTATATATATATATATATATATATATATATATATATATATATATGACTATTTATTAATATACCACAGATCATTTAAACGATGAAATGGAAAATAGCATTCTAATTGGAATCGTTATATGACGTCATTCAGCTCTAATTACACATTGCACGCGATTACGTAAGTGATGACCAAAAAGTCTGAAAGTGTTATGCCCATTCGAGAATGTGAAAGCCCACGTTGTAATTAATCTTTTTGATGAGATATTGTTTTAATTGAATGTAAATTGCTTCTAAGATTTTCAATTTGTTCATATATGATTTGCAACTGTAGCACAATGACCAGGAGATGAGAGCAGCTATCAAAACATGTTTCCTCTCTCTCTCTCTCTCTCTCTCTCTCACACACACACACACACACACACACACTATATATATATAGTGAGAGAGAGAAAGAGAGAGAGGGGGGAGAGAGGGAGAGATAGGGAGAGCGGAAATATATTTGCCGATTCAGTGAAAAGAGAAAGATCTAAACTACCCATTCGCCACGTCATATTAGCGATTTCCTGTATGTGACGTTACTGCCATGATACGTAGTTCACACTCAACTTTTAATGGTAGATTCCACGCTACTTAATTTTAACCTTACATGAAAATTTCCGATTCTAACCATAATTTTACACACTTGCATTTAAATAGTATTACGCAAACCATATCAGTATTTTTGTTTTAATTAGAAGCTGTCTAATGTTGTTGTAGTTATTGTGTATATATAGCATAATCACGTTAGATCACCGAAGTTAAGCGACGTTGAGTCTGGTCTGTACTAAAATGGGTGACCATTTGGGAATACTAGATGCTGTATGTGCTCTCTGCTTATCTCGGCATTGCTTCCAGCTGTCATGAATTTCTCAAACCAATGCTAACTCAGGAGAGGTGTGGCTGAGGATTGCGCAACCCTTGCTTCAAAATTTACACGTACAGTTCTTTTGTACATTACCTATGTGCTGGTTTATAGCACTTTGGTCTGATATATGGCACGTAAGTCTACGAGATAGTTATCATAGTACAGCTATGTTTCGAATTTATTGCTATTAGTAGAAATAAAAAATCCAAGTGAACTAATGTTTTTTGTTTTTGTTTTTGCCATATTTGTCATTGCAATATTTGTCATTGCCATATTTGTCATGGCAATATTTGTCATTGCAATATTTGTCATTGCAATATTTGTCATTGCAATGTTGTCAAGTATACAATTCTGATACATGTGATTACAGTAATTTTAATTTGTTGACACTTGCAATAATTGGATGCATAGGTGCATTCTATGGAAGACATGCATGTAAGTAGAACATGTTTAGCTAATAAAAGAGAGACCACCCAAGAAATCGGTTGTCTCTTTGAAATTATAATGTCGCTTTGAATACGAGGTTCCATGCTTTGATTATGATTCACTTGAGATATTCCAAAAGTAATGTTCATACCAGTGGGTTGACCTCATGGTCACTCAGTTTTTTATATCTATAGATTAACAGCTGATAATCTCAAGTTGCCTCACAGTGTGGTCCAAATGGTATCTATATATATATATATATATATATATATATATATATATATATATATATATATATATATATATATATATATATATATTCCAGAAAATGGGGCAGAATGGGAGCAGTTGGGGGTTCTGTAGTTATCAGCGACAGATAACCCTTTGATCTCTAAGCTGTGAATAGTTTTGGTTCGGTTGGACCTACGTTTTTATTGCGTCTGGATCAGAGTCATGATGATGATTATGATGACGATGATATACCTTATATTCTAATTTTGAAGAAAATCCTTAACCCTCTGGTAAAATGGGAAAAGGCAGGTCAGTTGTTTTTCTGTGGTTCGATTGGATTTGTGTTTTGATTTGGCCGGTCTCAGAGTTCTGATTGCAAGTCTGTCGTTCTGTGGAGAAGTGTCATAATAATCTCTAAAAAAACATCGTTACTTGTTTTAAACTGGAATTGTGGTTTTGTTTGGAGGGAGAATCCTTTTGTGACAGAGGTCACATGATCGACACTGCGGCCAGTGTCAGAATTGAGTACGAAATTCAGACGAAGACAACGAGCGGACGATCACGGCCTGTGCAGGGAATGCACACAGACGCACGTTAACAAATTAATGCACTTGATAGTATTAGAGCTTCGGTGAGTGTTATACCTTTTGTTAAAGAAAAGTTAAATTTGGGAACCCATTACTAATGTGAGAGTTTACATACCTGGCGTTGCCCGGGATGCAATGAAGTCATTTTATTTTTTTTAATTTTTATATGTTTGCATATTTTTAATCTTCAATTTAAAATGACGTATCCATTTGATGATTTTTAGTTTTAGCTCATTATTGAAAAAACTAGTTCATTAAAATGACGGGAAACATTATGCTTAGTCAGTGCTCGCACTAATATTCGTATAAAATCATAGAATAATGTCAGTAATTTATCTTTTCATATTTACATTATTATTATTATCATTTCTGATGACCTAAAAAAGAAGAAAAAGGCATACACCAACCGTTGACTTTTTATTTAGAGTAGAGGATTTCTTTTCGAATTCATTTTCAAGTTTGTTTGATTAGCTGTTTGATTTCTCGCTTTCTGTCACCCCTTGCAATGGTTTCGTTCAGGGGCTATAAAAAAGAACGTTTTGTTTACTCGCTAACTTTTGTGTGACAGCACGAATTTATATTTATTTACATACAAATAACTACGCATTGCTATTTATTATAGAGTGCCGTGTGTTATATTAGTTGTCAGGGTCGAACTAAGTAATTAAAAAAATAAATTGTAGCAAAGTACGTTATTATATTGTTAATAACACGATACAACAATAACAAATAAAAATTGGCTAGTCAGAAGCAGTTTGATTTGTCAGCTTAAATGCTATTTGGGTCTGACTTTGAAAATCCGTCAAGATAACTTTATATGCTGGATGTGTTCTTTTAGTAAAGTGTGCGGGACGATTAATTTGGTTTTCTGGAAAACATTTTTTTTGTTTCATATCATTGGGAATATTCACTCTTATAATAAAAAACAACAAAAACAAAAAAACAAAACAATTGTGAGTCGTATTTTTATATATAAGGAAATAATAAATTGTGTATTACTTTATCAGTAAATACAGCTAAGACAGAGAGTCTGTTAATAATATGTGTTGCAGAGCTCCAATAACACTCCAGGATCACAAACGAAAAACATATTATTAACATAATCTCTGTCTTAGCGCTAATTGTTATAAAAATAAAGTTCTATTTTTTTTTAGAAAATTAACAGGTAAATATTCTGAAAAAGTCGCCGGTAAAAAGAAATAAAACAATTTCGCATCAAATTTTAACGTAAAATGACCACCACTTCCGAGCCACAAGACGGTAATGCTCACCTATTTCCGAACCAGGTACCGTTTTTATGGACAGCCCTTAAACTGACACAAATAAATTAACACACTTGTTTGCATTTACTTAAGTAGGCATTGTCGGCGGCCCCTTTTTTCGATTCATGGGGGGACATAGACTTCCATTGCGTTCCACAAATGTTGCCTACATGATCACAAAATAGAATCTGTGTAGTACATGCAAGTAGAATCTATTTGTAACTAGCTACCTTCGTCTGATCGCTATCGCTTCGCAATTTAATTCTTAATCACTACTTGAAATCATTGAAACGAAACTAATCGATAGGAAAAAGAAAAAAACTAATCGAGAAGACAAAACTAATCAATAAGAAAAAGAAGACATAACTGATCGATAAGAAAACAAAACGAATCAATAAGAAAAAGAAGACAACATTAAATTAATTAAATTAAAAATAGAACTCACCAAATTAATTTGAAAAAATTGAAAGTTTTTTTCTTCCAACGAAAAGTCAGTCAAGCAAGCGAGATATTCTTATTTTATTCTCTTTCCAAACACGTAAATATTTTTTAAATGTTCTTAAAATAAACGAAATTTCTAATGAAGATAACATATTTCGTTTTTGTTATATCCACATATTTTGCCTCATAAAGCATAAAAAGGACAGATGGAGACGTGTTGGCACATGTTCCCCTACATTATCCCCCCCCCCCCCAAATCTACGGTTCAATTCGTCAAAAAGCGAACACACATTACCGGATGTAGTCACGAGTGCCGAGAGACCATCCCATGCAATTTGTGGGGAGGGGAGGGGCGGAAGTGGGTTAACGAATCAGATTGCCTGTTGCTAGGCAGGAAAGGTCCGAGAGAAATAGCGGGAAAAACGCCGAACAATAAAACAGGAGAGGGTGAGATTTCAGAAGCGGTGGAGTCAAGTCGTGTCAAGATTTTGTGTCCACCCAGCACTTCAAATCGAAACGATGTATCCCCGTATACAAGGAAGAGTGGAATTCGATTTTTGTCGGCTGAGAAAAATACGGCGAGTATCTTACCGCTGTCTATCGGACATCTTAAAGAAAAAAACATCCGACAAAGTTTACGAGATTACCTCAGCTCGCCACATTAACAAAACTATCCGCGAAAGGACAAACTTCAGGATCTAAAATCCTATAATATCCTTCATCAGCCGACAACTCAACCCTAAAAATGTCCTGAAATATATATTCCACTCAGCGTGTCAACTAATAAACACAAAAAAAACTCTATAAAAACGTATGAAAAAAAATAAGAAAAAAAATGACATATTTTTAATTCGTCCTAATTTGAACTTTCATTATTTGCCAATTTTTATAACTTTTAACTGATCAATCATTTTCGGTCTTAACTAAACCAAACCCTCTATCAAAAACTCCCAAGAGATGAGCAGAACTTTTATTTGGTCTTTTTATTTTATTTAATAAACACTTGTTGTGTTTGCATAATCTCGCCTTTTGTTAATTCTTACAAGTGTCTTATTTCTTATTTTATGTTTATAAACTGTGATTCAAATGTGTCCCGTTCTTTCTCTACCACGATTACTTGCTGTTCTTCCTTTCATCGTTTTAATGAAATATATATATATATATATATATATATATATATATATATATATATATATATATATATATATGTGTGTGTGTCGTTTCACTAACATGTGATCCGCGGGCCCGATTTAAACATAAAGGTAGGGGACGCGTGGTGTGAGGGAACGGGGGTTGGCAACCTTACACATTAATTAACATTCGAGGCTATTTTACACGTTTTTAACATTGGTGTCATGGTATCACGTTTATAACATTTTTTAAAATGCATTGTTTACAATCAACAAATTTCAAACGTATTTTTAACTACTTCGCAGCTGGATGTAAGCAATTTACAACTTTTAAAAGGCAAATAATATATAATTCGTTTGCTAAATAAAATACTCTCCCCACCCCGAACATACATAACTTTAAGTTGAGATGACGTTCCCTTGTTTTTAATTTCAACGAAGAAAGAAATTATTTCCTTTCTCTCTTATTATTATCATCAGTTATTATTATGATTCTTGACCCATAAAAATTAAATTTGTATCCGTGATTATTGTTGATTAATATTTGAGTTCGTGGTTTACAATGTTTCTTTCCCTCTACTCTGACTACTGACCTTCTTGGTATTGTCTTGGCCTTCGGGGCTTGATTTACGCCGGTCTATGGGTCTGTCCTGTGCAGTTCTAGGAGGTCCACCCTCCCAGGCTTCGCCTCCCCTCTTTGGGGAGGAGTAAGTTTATTGCTTACTGCCTGAGGCGCCCCTACCGGGGAATGCCGACGGGGCTGCCCAGGCAATTTTTAAACCCCACTTTCCCCCCCCCCCCGACCTTGGGTCACATCTTACTTGTGGGAGTAAGATAAAAACTGGCCTTGTGCCTAACTTCTGGAGAGGAGTAAATCAATACTCTGACTACTTCCTTACTTCTGTTTTACTCTTTGTACTTGTCATCTTCCTATTCGTTCCCTCTCACCCCCCCCCTACGTTTACCTCTACATACTGCTAAGTGCGCCGGATACACCCACGTTCACTTTTATGATATAGACTAGCCATACCTACCAGGCGTTGCTTAGGAATGTCTGTACTATCATTTTTGTTACGCTTGTTATTAAAACCACGATTTTTATTTACTTTTTTTTCACCAAATTATTCTACACTAGCGGGACCCTTGAAAATTCCACAGTTATATTCTTCATCTGCTGCCGTGCGTTCTATGGACGTTCGGTGCGAACGAAGATCCCCACAATATAATTGTACAAACTTTGTTCAAACTACAAGATACTTATATAAGTACTCTGGTCAATGTAGTTTTAGAATATATCTGATTATGGGGGTCTATCTCCAAAACCTTTGTAGGAGTTTGTGACATATTTCCATTTTACGTCCGGCGCGAACGCAGACCCCACTCTATTATTATACCATTTTTGGACAGAACAAATATTATCATTTGATCCTATCCAGAAGGCAAATAAGTGCATTTTAGTTCGATACCATAGCGACATCAGATGAAATTGAAAAAAAAAAAAAACTTTTTTCATTGCATCTTCGGCGATCGCATTTTTTTAAAAATAAAGATGGAGGGTGATAACGTACGAACATGAAATTGCGTATTATTATATCGATATTTATAAATACAAGTTTGTAAGTTTAATTTAATTATTACAGCATCGTTTTAACCAAATTATTATAAAATTATAACTCATTTTGTTACGGTTGCAGCAGTTACATGAGCAAACTATTTTGTGTTGGTCTACGTGATCGGTGGTGAGATTGTAATTCGGCTTGGCAATTATGTAATGATCGCCCCTTCACAGCGTGGGCGAATAACACTCCTACGTGTAACGAGATTCATACGTGATGAATCGTTTTGGCGCGAACACGAGCCGACATGAATCTTCAGTTCCAGCCTATCTCTCAATCAGACAAGACGTACATCCTGCGTTCTTTACCTGGGCCAACGGTAGATGAGTCGAGAAACTCCAGGATAATATTATTTCGTCTAACCGACATCAATCAGCCCATTGTACCATCTTCATTTTGTTCCTGTGTTCTCTATTTAGTTGTGGAGCCATTGTTTATTTCGTGGTAATCCATTTTTGCTTATGTAACATTTCTATTTTAGTCAGATTCGGCCAGACGTATTTCTCTTCCAAGTAAGTTCGTCATTCTGATTTTCTTCCCGATTTAAACCACAAAATTGGTTCCTCTAACTAAACGATAATGTGGTTTTACTCTTGATTTATAAAATAATGGAATTCAAAACTTTCAATCATTTAATACATGTAAATGTGCTAAGGATTATAACAACAGACATTACTTTTTATTCGACAGTTTAAATGTTTCCAACATCTTGTCAAATTTAGAAGAGTTACGAAGTAATTTATTATTTTTTCCAACTATTAATAAAATAATAAAATAACTAAATTATGTATGAAAATAAAAAACAACGAAATGCATTCCGGTGGATTTAATTTCGTAATTGAATTATTCATTTAAATAGGATTTTAAAAATTTCGTTTCATTTTACGATATTGAATTTTTGATTTCAATAAATATTTGATTAATAGTCAATAAATAATAATAATAATAATAATAATAATAATAATAATAATAATAATAATAATAATAATAATAATAACAATAATAACAATAACAATAACAATAATAATAATAATAATAATAATAATAATAATAATAATAATAATAATAATACAAATTCAATGATAACCTGTATCCGAAACGAGATTTACACCTGACCTTTACAAGAGACCCAGCTCTAGAAGGTCGAACCCATCGCGATTCGTGAGGTCAAGGGTTTTCGCGCATTGCTACCCAAGTAGAAATGGGTCACATTCTTTATACTAAAAGGTTGATTGACCCAATGGGAACTTCGCAGGCTATAAAATCGGCCATTCTGATATTTTACACTCTAGTATTGTCCGGAAAGACTGTAAGTAAAATAGCAACTTGTGTTACCTTAATCGTATACAATTGTTGAAGATAGGACATTTTCAAATGAAAGAATGACAAAGTCTATCCATACAACAGGAATTCATTTTCACTAACAGCTTGTCAAACAACGAAAGATAAGTGTTCGTACTGAACAAGAATTCAGAGTGCCCCAAGAACGTTCGAGGTGAAAGAAGGTGTTTTCGCTGCAAGCAGAATTATAGTAGACATGTTTATTTCAGCTGGCGCCGTGCGAGTTTGCGCATTACAGTGTGTCTAAATGAGATAGACATTGTAGATATGCATTGTATTAGCGTGCCTGTTTTGACAGTGAGGGAGTGTATGTATGAACTTGTATGAGAGAGAGAGAGAGAGAGAGAGAGTAGTAGTTCGTAAGTGTCTCTTGTTGCGTCTGCTACTATACCCTTGACACAATATGCCGAGGTTATTATGCGTCAACTGTGAAATAAACCTCAGAAAAATGAGAGAAAATGTTGTGTTTGTTTTTATATTACGCGCATAATTTCGGCAGTGAATATTTCTTGTGCTGTGATTGGTTAAAAGGAACTTCTGATTTGAGCTTTTGTCAAATCGAGAGTTGCTATTTAAAAACAACGTTCGATAACTGCTGCTGCTGCTGCTTCCAAAACAATGAATCGTTTCCAATATTCATTGTGTTTCGGCATTAAACAACCCTAAATGGGTTGATATGCCGTACAACAACAAAAAACAAACCAACGATATTATTTATTCATATTTATACGCATGTGTGGCAGAACCGGAAGTAGCGTAATGGTTGCTGGTGCGGAATGTGGGATGAGCAGACTGTTCCGTTTCAATCGGAGCTATTGTGTGAGTTTAATCAATGCTCTTCCCGTGGAATAAGTAGTAAGATAGACTAGACTCTTAAACTTTGGTACGGAAACCAGTCTAGGAGAAGGAAAACTCCCAAATAACACCTGGTACTATGTAGGTCTCTGGTGCGTGAAACACATCGTTCACCTGTACAATTAGTCATAACTTGTCTGTTTAGAGAGAGTGTGTCGTGTTGTCTAGAATTCCCGATTCACTTAAAACAAATTCATGTCTGGAAGTTGGCTTTGTTATCGATGGACTACCATACGTTTTTGATCACATCAAGACGTACAATCTGACTTCAAACTACAAATTTAATAGAGGAGTGGTATTCAATCTTCTCTTCACAAGGCAATATTTGGCACAAGATTTGGCGATGATACTGTTTCATGTCTAAAGCATGTACATAAACTGGTCAAACACCTAGGGTTCTCCTTATAAAGAACACTACAAGTATCATGTGAAACATGCACTAGGCGGCATGTTTGGTGGGTTACATGTTCGCAATGCATGTTTGGTGGGTTACATGTTCGCAATGCATGTTTGGTGGGGTACATGTTTACAATGCATGTTTGGTGGGTTACATGTTCGCAATGCATGTTTGGTGGGTTGCATGTTTACAATGCATGTTTGGTGGGTTACATGTTTGCAATGCATGTTTGGTGGGTTACATGTTCGCAATGCATGTTTGGTGGGTTACATGTTTACAATGCATGTTTGGTGGGTTACATGTTTACAATGCATGTTTGGTGGGTTACATGTTCGCAATGCATGTTTGGTGGGTTGCATGTTTACAATGCATGTTTGGTGGGGTACATGTTCGCAATGCATGTTTGGTGGGTTACATGTTCGCAATGCATGTTTGGTGGGTTGCATGTTTACAATGCCTGTTTGGTGGGGTACATGTTCGCAATGCATGTTTGGTGGGTTACGTGTTTACAATGCATGTTTGGTGGGTTACATGTTCGCAATGCATGTTTGGTGGGTTGCATGTTTACAATGCATGTTTGGTGGGTTACATGTTCGCAATGCATGTTTGGTGGGTTACATGTTTACAATGCATGTTTGGTGGGTTACATGTTCGCAATGCATGTTTGGTGGGTTGCATGTTTACAATGCATGTTTGGTGGGTTACATGTTTGCAATGCATGTTTGGTGGGTTACATGTTCGCAATGCATGTTTGGTGGGTTACATGTTTACAATGCATGTTTGGTGGGTTACATGTTTACAATGCATGTTTGGTGGGTTACATGTTCGCAATGCATGTTTGGTGGGTTGCATGTTTACAATGCATGTTTGGTGGGGTACATGTTCGCAATGCATGTTTGGTGGGTTACATGTTCGCAATGCATGTTTGGTGGGTTGCATGTTTACAATGCCTGTTTGGTGGGGTACATGTTCGCAATGCATGTTTGGTGGGTTACGTGTTTACAATGCATGTTTGGTGGGTTACATGTTCGCAATGCATGTTTGGTGGGTTGCATGTTTACAATGCATGTTTGGTGGGTTACATGTTCGCAATGCATGTTTGGTGGGTTACATGTTTACAATGCATGTTTGGTGGGTTACATGTTCGCAATGCATGTTTGGTGGGTTACATGTTTACAATGCATGTTTGGTGGGTTACATGTTCGCAATGCATGTTTGGTGGGTTACATGTTTACAATTCATGTTTGGTGGGTTACGTGTTTACAATGCATGTTTGGTGGGGTACATGTTTACAATTCATGTTTGGTGGGTTACATGTTTACAATGCATGTTTGGTGGGTTACGTGTTTACAATGCCTGTTTGGTGGGGTACATGTTTACAATGCATGTTTGGTGGGTTACATGTTTACAATGCATGTTTGGTGGGTTACATGTTCGCAATGCATGTTTGGTGGGTTGCATGTTTACAATGCATGTTTGGTGGGGTACATGTTCGCAATGCATGTTTGGTGGGTTACATGTTCGCAATGCATGTTTGGTGGGTTGCATGTTTACAATGCCTGTTTGGTGGGGTACATGTTCGCAATGCATGTTTGGTGGGTTACGTGTTTACAATGCATGTTTGGTGGGTTACATGTTCGCAATGCATGTTTGGTGGGTTACATGTTTACAATGCATGTTTGGTGGGTTACATGTTCGCAATGCATGTTTGGTGGGTTACATGTTTACAATGCATGTTTGGTGGGTTACATGTTCGCAATGCATGTTTGGTGGGTTACGTGTTTACAATGCATGTTTGGTGGGTTACATGTTCGCAATGCATGTTTGGTGGGTTACATGTTTACAATGCATGTTTGGTGGGTTACATGTTCGCAATGCATGTTTGGTGGGTTACATGTTTACAATGCATGTTTGGTGGGTTACATGTTCGCAATGCATGTTTGGTGGGTTACGTGTTTACAATGCATGTTTGGTGGGTTACATGTTCGCAATTCATGTTTGGTGGGTTACATGTTCGCAATGCATGTTTGGTGGGTTACATGTTTACAATGCATGTTTGGTGGGTTACATGTTCGCAATGCATGTTTGGTGGGTTACATGTTTACAATGCATGTTTGGTGGGTTACATGTTTACAATGCATGTTTGGTGGGTTACATGTTTACAATGCATGTTTGGTGGGTTACATGTTCGCAATGCATGTTTGGTGGGTTACGTGTTTACAATGCATGTTTGGTGGGTTACATGTTCGCAATGCATGTTTGGTGGGTTACATGTTCGCAATGCATGTTTGGTGGGTTACATGTTTACAATGCATGTTTGGTGGGTTACATGTTCGCAATGCATGTTTGGTGGGTTACATGTTTACAATGCATGTTTGGTGGGTTACATGTTCGCAATTCATGTTTGGTGGGTTACATGTTCGCAATGCATGTTTGGTGGGTTACATGTTTACAATGCATGTTTGGTGGGTTACATGTTCGCAATGCATGTTTGGTGGGTTACATGTTTACAATGCATGTTTGGTGGGTTACATGTTCGCAATGCATGTTTGGTGGGTTACATGTTTACAATGCATGTTTGGTGGGTTACATGTTCGCAATTCATGTTTGGTGGGTTACATGTTCGCAATGCATGTTTGGTGGGTTACATGTTTACAATGCATGTTTGGTGGGTTACATGTTCGCAATGCATGTTTGGTGGGTTACATGTTTACAATGCATGTTTGGTGGGTTACATGTTCGCAATGCATGTTTGGTGGGTTACGTGTTTACAATTCATGTTTGGTGGGTTACATGTTCGCAATGCATGTTTGGTGGGTTACATGTTTACAATGCATGTTTGGTGGGTTACATGTTCGCAATGCATGTTTGGTGGGTTACGTGTTTACAATGCATGTTTGGTGGGTTACATGTTCGCAATGCATGTTTGGTGGGTTACATGTTTACAATGCATGTTTGGTGGGTTACATGTTCGCAATGCATGTTTGGTGGGTTACATGTTTACAATGCATGTTTGGTGGGTTACATGTTCGCAATGCATGTTTGGTGGGTTACGTGTTTACAATTCATGTTTGGTGGGTTACATGTTCGCAATGCATGCGAATAACAGACATGATGCATGTGAGAAATATTTAACTAAGAAAAGAATAACCAACGGGAAATGGGAAATATGTCTGGTTTGGGGTTTGGCCACCCATAATTCGATTTGTCCACTAAAAAAAGTTAATGCCTCTTTAAACGGGTGTTTATGCTAAGAGATAAAGCCCCCCAAAATAATGTATTTGAAGATAAGAGGTTCCTGTCTGTGGTTATGATACACTTGAGTTTTGTCACAAATAATGGCCGGCTAGGAATTAGAGTTTTAGTGTCCATAGATTGGAAGCAGATTAGCATTTTCAAGCGTTGTCCCAGGAATGTCTATATATATTCCAGCAGATAGGCTATCGTCCTAGAAACGAATCCCCCCGTCGATATGTTCACGGATCAGTCAGCACGTCAGCCGTTGTTCTTGCAGGACGAAATCTATATTGCTTATCACTAAGTAGATTGTTTTTGCTGAGGTGTATGACAACTTCTTGACTTATTACAGATTCAAGCAATTTACTCATGACGCATAGGAGACTGATCGATCTGTACTGAGATGCAGAGGACCTATCTCCAATATTTTTAAATACTGGGCAGACCAACGAAGTTTTCCAATGTGCTGGAAAGCATTTCTCCTTTAAGCAACGATTGCACAGCTTTTTTCAGTATCAGTTTCTTGAGTGCTATAACTGGAATGTTGTTAGTACCAGTTTCCTTATTTGCATCAAGGTTCTCGATAAGTTTGGCAACATCCCGGACAGTAATTCGAATGTTTCCTAGACATTTTCGGTTATGGGGGCATTTGAGGCTAGATGACACTGAGCGCAATGGATGAAATTTGCTGCAAAGTTTTTTGCCAAAATGTTGGCTTTATCAGATGCTAAAGAGACAACCCCTTCCCTATTAATAATTGTTGGGATAGGGGTCTACAATCTGTTTAGGACCCTGTTTATTATTCTCCACACTCTATGCCTCTGATCGACCAGTCGAGATTGGGCATAGGACTCTTTGGCGTTTTCTATAACATTTTTGCAGTGGCTATGGCCAGTTTTAAAAGAGGCTTTGCTTTTTCAACTGATATTTTGCTGAAATCAATTGGAATAGTGATTTCTGTGGGCAATAGCAGCGACACATTCAGCTGGCTGCTTTGTTTCTGATGGAATATTCTTGAGGGTATAACGCTCTCAGTACCAACGACTAACCACTCACATATATCGGATACGATGCAGGACAGACTTTTTTTTGAAAATGTATTTCAGAGATATTCCAGATATGAAGGATCGTAAGCCATCCCAATCAGCCCTTCAATATCGATGAACACGGAGATGGAAAGGGAGATCAGAGGACTTGAACTACGTTTTGATCTTAACTGTGACAACTGACTGGTCGGAGAATTCAAAAATGGACGTATCTGTTGGAAATCGTTGGTTTGACTTGAGCAAATTAACGCGGGGTGGACCGACAGTTGAGTGCAGAATAGGGCCTGTTCTCACAGGCGGAAATCACAGGCGTGACAAGGCCACCGTGTGACGAGATCCCAGATCACGGGTCAGTATGCACCTGCGAGAGGCTCTGTGACGTCACAGGCCTTTGCGTGGGAAACAGAGGGATCCGTGACGTCACTCGTTCTTCGTGAGAAGCGAGTTTCGTCAGTCTGGATTTTGGAGGCGAACCTATAAGACATGATTTTGATGTAGTCAGCAATTTGATTTAAGGGAAATATTTCCCTAAGAAAATACAAGCGAGAGATATCCTTTCCCCCTCTATGAATGGTTAAGAAAATAATTGTTAAGTAACTACGATAAAGTAGTGATTTGCTCTCTCTGTCTCTGTCTCTGTCTCTGTCTCTGTCTCTGTCTCTGTCTCTGTCTCTGTCTCTGTCTCTCTCTGTCTCTCTCTGTCTCTCTCTCTCTCTCTCTCTCTCTCTCTCTCTCTCTCGGTGTAGTAAATGGCCCAGGCTGATCAATAACAACGCTTGTAATAGATAGAATTGAAAGTTAAGAGGATTGTTTGTCTTCGGAATTCGTCATGGGGCTTTTGTTGCAGACAACGGACGACGTGGTTCACGACAGGAAGGAAGGAAGAAAGAATTCATCCATTAGACGACACGACCCTCTACACGGCGAGGGAGAAAACTAAAGGTATGCAAACAATATATGAACTATGTGATATATGATGTTTTAAAAATGACGAGTATTAAATGTGAACTGTCACGGCCCTTTCAGGGACAAGTATACGAAATGAGAAGCCACGCTCCATATCGGGAAGAGTGTACGAAACGCGTACTGCCGCGGTCCATGCAGGAGTAAGTGATATGCAACAATAGGACAGTAGTTGTGCACTGTTCATGGCAAGTTGTTAGAAAAAGATAAAGAAGGCTAGCAAAATGTTCATCAGCATCGAGTACGTCAACAATTCGAGTCAGCTCATATTGTGATAAAACCCTGTTTTGTTATGTACAATGAAAACTGGATGTGTTATTGTCGATTATAAGTTCAATAATGGTTGGATCAAGCTGAACTAATGAAACATTTCCCTAAAACTCAGAAACATCAGATAAAGGTGATAGTGGTATGCAGGGTTAGGGTTAGGGTTAGGGTTAGGGTTAGGGTTAGGGTTAATCCACTACAAATGTCTGGCGAAAAGTGTCTGTAGATAACTAGTGTCATAACATCGACGAGAGGCACCCGAAATTGCAGCATATGCGTCCGGTATTGGTCAACAGATGTCAAATCCTGCTGTATGACAATGCTCCATCACACGTCTCACATATCGTTTTGCGGAATTTTGTTTTAAATTGGGTTATGAAATTCTGCTTCATCCGCCGTATTAGTATAACCTCTCGCCCACCGACTAATACATTTTAAGCATGTCGACCACATATTGTGGGATAAAATCTTCACAAAAAGATGCTACCGAAAATGGATTTGGATTTTTTGTTGAGACTTGGACATCGGAATTTTATTCAACTGGAATACAAAAACTTTTTTGTGTGTTACAAACATGTGTTGAGTTTAATGGGTTTTATTTCGATCAATAAAGCTTAGTTTTAGCTGTGGTAAACATTTGAAGTGTAAAAGATTACATCCCAAAAAATGAGCTTGGCTAATTTTGAATATTCATTTTGAAATAAAGGCAGAAAAACATAGAATTTGGCTAATTTTGAATATTTATTTTGCAAATAATTGACACGAACACAAATGAGCAAATTGGCATTTAATTAATACAGAATAGCTGCTCTGTGAGTCTCCCGTAAGAAGGCTATTAGTTTGGACAAGCTGTCTATCCGCTTTTTACATAGTTGCAAAGTGATATTTTCCCAGGGAGACTTTTTGTTTGCAAATTTTCAACCAGCCAATTTTCTTTAATTGTGCTCCACAAGTTCTCGCTCGGATTAAGATCAGGACTTTGTCCGGGCCAGTACATTGTTTGAAAAGAGTTATCATTTCGCCATTTTTTAGTTAATTTTGCAGTGTGAGCTGAAACAAGACATTTTCCCGGAAACAGGAAGGAAACAACTTCTGAACTGTCGGAATTAATCCTTTTTCGAGAATGCAGTTCTTTCGTTTCGATATTCATACACAGAATTAACTCTCGAAAAGCAAGTGATCAAAATTTAACCGAAACCATAATTCCTCCATTTACCATGCTTACCTGTTGTATTTGAAGACAATAAATGCTAAATCTCTCAACTGATCTTCGAAGGCTACGTTCGGGATCATCATTTACAAGAGACTCATCCGACTAAATAACTTTTTGGAACCATTTTGAGAAGAAAATGCTTAGAAACAAAGCTCATCCGATTCATGATATATTTTTGTGATAACAAAGTTTTTTTTGCACATCGTTTTGAGGATATAGCGTTTTCTTTCAATCTCCTCGCTATTGTTCTTCAAGAACGAGACATTTCCCGGTTTTGAACTCTATGGCCACATTTAAAATGTGTCTTTTTTGTAAAGAAAAGCTGTTTTGAGTCATTTCTTCTTGTTGATGATATTGGGACTGCTTAGAACTGTCTTCCTTTCCACATTTCGTATTTATTTTTTTTTATTGTTTACCAATTTTATTTTCACTGTGGAAAACGAAGTGGCAACTTTTTCCTCGTTCAAGACGGTAAAAAAGTGTTTATACTCCAAGCCTTTCTTTCCCATCTCTCCAATTCTTGTTTTCGTAATTTCATTCAAATGCTTATTTTTCTTATGTGACATTTTATATTAAATATTAAGATAAATTTAGCAGCTCTGAAAAAAAAAATCTGATATATAAATAAAAAAAAAAAATACTTGAAAATACAATATTAACAAAATTATTGAAAAATATGCCAGACCCAATTTTTTCGCCCGGGGGTGTCAGTCTGTCAGTCTGTCATGCTTCAGTTTGACAGCATTTTTATCGCTAAGCGCGCATATTTAAAGTGTGCATTTTAAACGTATCATTTCGTTTTTTTTCGTCTTAAAATAAAATATTTGAAGCTTCTTTTTTTTCTTTTTTTCAATTTTTCATGAACTTTAAAAATAGAGTGCGCATTATACGTGGGAAAAAAGAAGATACCCCCACACGAAATAAAGTAACTCTAGAAGTTCACTCTTGTCCCACACCCCCTAAATGTATTGTAAATTGACATAGGAGGAAGGTGGAGCTCGCGGACGAGAGAGTTGGACAGAGAGTGAACACTTGGAATTCAAACAATGTTCCCTTGCCAACTAGAAGAAAAAATGTAGTTCCGTAAAGAAAAATAAACAAATCATTTTACGACCTTAACATCAAGTGCATTGTGGTTAAGACACGAAATAGGTCGGATTTTAACCACTCGGCCTAGCTTCAAGTTCAGAAGTTAGGGTTTTAATTTCCAAGTAAGCATTCCTTTTAATAAAACCTATGTCACTTATATTGTCTATACATCACCCCTTCCCCGTTGTTGAAAACGCAAGAGTGGTATTACCCCCGAGGGAGCATCTTAAGTTTTTATAGCTCAGACGGGTAGAAGGATTGGAATAAAATATTTCGGTTCCTGGATATTTTAATAAGATATATCCTAGAACTGAAGGAAAATTTTCCATCAAAGTATGAAATTCTAAGGTTTCATTGCAAGGTAATTGGATCCCAAGATTCGTCGATTCAAACTGTTGGTTATTTAAAACCACATATCAAAACTGAATAATTGATTGCTTAGATTACTCACATTCCGTAGGAGAAATATGAAAATCTGAATTATATTCGGTTGTTGCCAGAATTTTAGCGTAGTCACACCTTAAGTAACGTTCTAAAAGATAACGACTATACTACCACCCCTTTCTTCTTTGAAGATAATCTTGCAGCAACTCGTAGTTAAGGAATTGGAGATCCATTTAGTTAACATCTAATTTTAAGTTAAAATTGTCTTTGTCACCTTCTTCACAAATGTGCCGATCTACCCAAGGAAAGTGCTGTAAGATTAATATGTCAGTCAAACCTATATATTTTAATATATATTAACCAATAGAGTGAGCGAAAACACTCAAGCCACCCCTATAAACCAATATCTAAAAACGTGATCACATTTTCGTACAAACTGAAATACCAAACGAGAAAAAAAAGCAAAATTGCAAAAATAGCAGTCACGTGAACTGTTTACAAGTACGTCCGCGGACTAAATCACTTTTGCCCGCCCAAAACTAATTTACTTCTGTGAGCCAATCGCCACTTATAAAAAACAAATTCAACACTCTTCCCCCACACAGTGAGCCAAAAGCAGACAGACAGTGAGGAGACTCGTCTTCCCTTGCCGGGATACAGGAAAGGCAATAACTACTATAAACTTGTTCACACACTGACAAACGGAAGCATATACACACACTGCCTAATTAACTTATACACAAGATCACGTATATACTCTCACGCTGACTAAACAAAAGCAAGCATATATACACACACTGTCTGTATAATCGATTGAACTTAGACACAATTTCACACTCATATTCACACTGACAGAAAGCAAACAGGACCAAGAGAACATCTACACCCTCGTGGCCCTCGAAACGGACAATATTAGAACAAAACAAAAATTGCTGACAGAAGCCTCGATATGAAGCCTCGATATGAAGCCTCGATATGAAGCCTCGATAATCGCTCAAATTTCGAAAATCAAACAAAAATACAAGTAATAAAAACATACAGATCGGTTAAATTTTCGCCTGATTGGTGACAGTTCTTAGCTGTATTTTTGTTTAACTTCGATTTTAGGGCGATTATGGCAATTATCGAAGCTTCACATTGAAACTTCACACCAGCGCCATATTCAATTCGGCAGTAGACAACGATACAAAATGTAAATAATAGCACTATAAAATACTTTAAAACAAAAACAATTAGACAGGTAAATAGATCGGATCTACTGTTGTTATTTACGAATTCATACCGCTGGGAAAGAATAGCATCTTCTGTTCCATTTACCTATTGGTAAAGGATCCTTTAGAATCAGTGGAGGGGGCTGTTGTGAGGTGGATATTGACAACCTGTGTGTGCCAAGTTCGAATCCAGTCGGTACCATAGCGACACTTTCCTTTATGGATGTTGGCAACCTTCACGTGGTCTATTCTGCAAGTATCTGATTTTATAAAGAATCGGAGAAACCAATGCCAAAAACAAAATCAAGCCGGTCAAAAAGGTTGTACAATGCTGAGTCTGTAGCAGTCTGAAATAGGACCTATTTCTTATGCGTCCACTGTGGGCAAGTTGGTCTTAAACTAACCAATCGGCTCACAGGGCGTATTGATTTCAGCTAGTCCCTTGCGGACTATTTGCACCCATGTTGAACGATGGAACGGGTCGTCAGAGAGGCCATGGCTGTCAACCTAGAAGAAACTCTTCTTCACCTCTCTATGGCCTCCTCATCCACTGGATTTCCGAGCACCGCTCCCCGGGCAGTAAAAGAACTTCGTTTCCTTCCATCGGACACCAGTCCTACCTTTTTCTAAGCTATATCCCAACGGTATCGGATACCCAATAAAGATTTGTTTAATGTTAAAAGAAGCGTTGAGTTTTTCCTCGTATGACTACCGTCTACCGTACTTATACTTATAGGGAGGCTACGACTACTAGCCTTAGCTATTATAAGTCATACGAATTTACCATTACTTTTACTGAGTACGGTTTTATGTTTCGACATTAAATAATCCCAAAGGGGTTGATATGCTGCCAAAACAGACACGCAGGACAAAATCACAATCTACAGGACAGCAAACTATTTGATATCAGATTAAAAATAAAGACAAATATTTACGTAAAAAAGTTCATAAACTCGTTTGTCCGATCGTGAATTGAATTTTCGTGAAATAGCAGAGGAGTTGAAGATATCAGAAGACATTAACATTTGTCAATGAGAAAGCTGTTCAAAGTGGGTGTCGCGTTTGCTCACAGTCGATAAATACAACAACACGTAGTTAATTTAGAGCGATGTGTGCAACTGTTTCAACGCAAAAAATGTGTTGCGTCAATATGTGACAATGGATGAAACCTGGGCCACCACTGAACTCTGGAATCAAGTCAGCTAAATGGGCAGCAGCAGGTGAAATTCGCCCAAAGCGACCAAAGACGCAAACATGAGCAGGTAAGGTTTTGGCCTCCGTATTTTGGGATGCGCAATGTATTTTGTTCATAGATTCCTTGAGAAATGTAGAACCATCAGTAGCGTTTACTGGCGCGTTTAAAGCAATAAATCGCACCCCCCCCCAAAAAAAAACACAACAAATGAAGAAGACAAAAATGTTTTTTACAAAGACATCGTATCACAAGTCGATCGCAACGATTACAAAACTACATGGACTGCACTTCGAATTGCTTCCGCACCCACCCTATTCTCCAGATATAACACCCCCAGTGGCTGTTTTCAGATCTCAAATGCTCCAGTGAAAAAGATTTAGCTCCAATAAAAATAGTATAGAGGAAACTCTGGCGTATCTTGAGAGAAAAAACAACAAATTGTTCTAAAAAAAGGGTATCAAATTGTTTAAAAAGCGTTGGAATCATTGTGTCACCCTAAAAGAAGACTATGTTGATAAATGAAGTCAGATTTTGGGGCTAAAAGTTGTAATTTATCAATTAAGCCTGGGACTTATTGATTGATGTGTCCAAGTTATGGAAATAATATTCTAACGCGATGGAAAATGAACAAGGAAAAACAAAAATTATTTATATATTCATCAACTTTTTGTCTTTATTTCAAGACCTTCTCAAGATTATTGATTTTAAGAAATAACATACAAGTACAATATTTTCAACTTATATATATATATATATATATATATATATATATATATATATATATATATATATATATATATATATATATATATATATGGTAGAATGAAAAGTCCACACTCGGAAGCGTTGATAAATGGCGATAATAAAGAGAATATGTTGAAAAAAAATATTTTGAAAAACCTGGACAACGCAGTTTTTTATGTTTTTTAAAATAAATTATTGATTTATCTTAAAAACTTGAGCTATATATATATATATATATATATATATATATATATATATATATATATATATATATATTGAATTGAAAGATGCGCTGACGGCAATTGGAGTACCCCCAAAAAAACTTTGAAGACTGTACAAAAGACCGGAAGACATGGCGAGCAGCTTGTTGCATTGGACTGGAAAGATTCAACGAGACCTGTGTGGATAATATGAGAACTGCCAGAGTGAGGCGAAAAGCTAGAGAGAGTGCTCCACACCTGGCATCCGATTACTCACACTCTTGCACTGTCTGTGGCTTTCCTTGCAGGTCTCTTGCCGGACTCAGGTGCCATGAACGATCTAGACACAAATGAAAGCTGTTGGATCCTCATACGTCGTAATCGACGGGAGAGTCCATCATATATATATATATATATATATATATATATATATATATATATAGATTTAGATTTTTCACTTATAAAATAGATCATTCAGTGAAGACCGGGGTTGTTCCAATAAAAAACAAGCTCGATGATACTCGATTACAGAGTACAGAGCATTTATATGTGATTTTATGAAGGCTTACCAAAGCATTCCTTTCAAGACACCAATGATCACCATTAAAGATATTTTTTCTTACAAATACTATTTATTCAAATTAAATGTTTTTTCCTACACGTGTTTCACTACCAAGCAGTTACTTGCTTGGCAGATCATCAGGGAAATTAAATGTCTGGAATACTGGTTTCAACTGCCGACAAAACACAATGTGGCGTTGTAATAGTTGAGGTCACTTAAGAAGAGAAAGGGAAAAAAATAAAAATAAAAATAAAAGTCAAACTTAAAAAGCAAGGAAGAACAACGATAAGAAAAGAAAGTCCTAGAAAAGTCTTAGAAAAGTAGCTTGTGCATTATTTCTTCCACCAAGCCAACAAGCAAGTAATCGGTCCCAAATACATTCAATAAAACCACAAAACCGGAACAATGTGCGATAATACACTTTCACGTTAGCCGGTACAATGATGAATAAATCCCCCCCCCACAAGAAAACAAAAGAACTAAATCATTCAAGATACCGCTCACAAGTTACCATTCCAATCCAATGATAGTATGGGAATTCTAAATCCAACTTCTCACAATCGAAAAGTCAACACAAATGTTCGTCCGAGTTCAAAGAGTCTTATTTCAATTGTTGATT
Source organism: Sepiola atlantica (assembly GCA_963556195.1). Classification (NCBI taxonomy): domain Eukaryota; kingdom Metazoa; phylum Mollusca; class Cephalopoda; order Sepiida; family Sepiolidae; genus Sepiola; species Sepiola atlantica. Next base: position 8,126,295 of record OY744520.1, read on the forward strand.
TATTACCCTTCGAAATAAACACACGACGAGTTGAATGTCAATCCCGCAGAAAACTCCCTTCCATCAAGAAAAAATCTTAATATAGAAACTATTTATTCAAAATACTGTTTCTAAAAATATTTATTATTAAACCTATTCCTTATAGAAATTAATCATCTAGTGTCTGTGACGTCATTTTACATTTTGGGAAAATATCCTTCATTTAATTAACTGCCGAATTATTATCGTTTTGTTGTTTAACGAAGCGAACAAAGCCTATCCCGCAGAATTTGTTTTTAAAAAAAAATTATTCATATATCAAAAATAAACTGTTATTATAAAAAGGCCTTCTACAAAAATCTAGTTATTATTTTAAATCATTTAAAATATTTCCTTAACGGCTGTGTCTGTTTGTAACTCTCTGTGGAGAATATTATTCTATATTCCATAAATAAATGTTACAACGGAATATCGTTATCAGAAATCTATTTTCTATTTTGAAAAAAAACAAACTTTTTTTTAATGGACCGGTTTATTTTTTTGTCAACTTTACGGGAAAATATCACTCTTACTCGTTAAATGACAGGAGACTTTATTATTACTAATTTAAAATCCCGTACAAAATACTTTTTTTATAAAAATCCAATTGTTTCTATTTTTAGAAATTAAGTCCGTGTCGGCATGCATGTTTTTAAAATTATTTTTTCCTTAATTACTTTTCCCCATTCCTGCCACCAAATTGTTTTATTTATTTTAATCTAATTAAAAACTAATTTAATTTAACCTAATTTAATTAAATAGTGATAGCATCCAGGTTGCTATTTCTTATTTTTCACTTAAAATTACTTGAAATCCCCAATGCATTTCGTATAATATATCTATTTCTGAGAATAAATTGTGATTTATTATTTATTATTCCACTATCTTTTTATATGTAACACAATTTCCCCCCTCTATTCCGCTGAATAAGTATTTACTATAGTTGACTATCACTGGGCCTTATTCCGATAGAATATTCCTACCTTATCACCCCCAACCTAAGTCTCGAGTATCCGCTAATAATTGAATCAAGACATATCTTAGCATAAGTACGTGTTACTAATTCTCATCCTCCCTATTATACGCTAATTATTGCCCCAGATTGCCTCAGGAAGTGTCCATCCTGCCTATCTCTGCTGTAAGTTTATACTTCCCCCAATTCCCCTCCTATCCAGGTTTTAGGCTTGATAACAGGTAACGGTTTCTATGCAGACAGCATTGTAGTATTTCCTGCCTAGCGTTCAGTAAATTATCTCTAGATGTCATGATGTGGTACGACTCTAATGCACATAGGTTGCATCTCTTCTTTTTGTTCGGTTTATATTTGTAGGTTGCATCTCTTCTTTTTGTTCGGTTTATATTTGTTAGCCCTCCCCAAAATTGACCATTTCAGTTCGAAAGGGTCTTGCCTAGCAATGAGGTTTCTCACAAAACGGCCAACAGAAGTGTTAGGCCTATCTATGTCTTCCCTTTGGCCTCCCCTGAAGGAACTCATGTGGTTTCTGAATCTATCTTTGAACTCACCCCCGGTTGAACCGATATATGATTTCCTACTACTCTCTGTTATCACATCGCATTTGTAGACAATGCTTGAAACTCTACAGTTCCCCCCCAGTGGACAGATGTTAGAAGCTCTGCAGTTACAGTTGTGTGCTGGGCCGTTGCTGGATGTTCTACTACTATGGTTATTTATAATGGAGGTTCTCACTGAACTGGTGTTGCTGGGATCAACACCAGAAGAGAACATGGCTTCCCTTGTTTTAGTTATCTTAGAATTATTATATCCTATGATGGATGTGGCTATATTTCTACAGGTTGAATAAGACAGTTTTACAGTATTTTTGTTAATGATTCCCCCCAATTTGCTATCCCTTGGAATTACTTGCTTGTTGGCTTGGTGGAAGAAATAATGCACAAGCTACTTTTCTAAGACTTTTCTAGGACTTTCTTTTCTTATCGTTGTTCTTCCTTGCTTTTTAAGTTTGACTTTTATTTTTATTTTTATTTTTTTCCTCTTCTCTTCATAAGTGACCTCAACTATTACAACGCCACATTGTGTTTTGTCGGCAGTTGAAACCAGTATTCCAGACATTTAATTTCCCTGATGATCTGCCAAGCAAGTAACTGCTTGGTAGTGAAACACGTGTAGGAAAAAACATTTAATTTGAATAAATAGTATTTGTAAGAAAAAATATCTTTAATGGTGATCATTGGTGTCCTGAAAGGAATGCTTTGGTAAGCCTTCATAAAATCACATATATATATATATATATATATATATATATATATATATATATATATATATATATATATATATATATATATATATATATATATATATATATATATATTAATTTTAAGTAAAAAATATTAAATTATTTTTACTTCAAGCTTTCGCTCTCATCAGTGTAGGGAATGATAATCTCAAACGGTCGCAAGGCTCGAACCCCTGCTACAGAATAAACATATATATATATATATATATATATATATATATATATGAGAAATAAGGATGAGAGTAATCCGACGTAATTGGAAATGAAAAAGGAAAAACCAAAAGATATTTGTTTTTTATGTATTCATCAACGTTTCGTCTTTATTTGTAAGACTTCCTCAGGATGATAATTTTAAGAAAAATGTCATGCAAGTACATGAAAATATTGGGTTTACATGATGGGTTAATGAGAAGAAGTAGTAGCCACTACTGGGAGAGCAGGACCAAGGTCCCGGCTGAGAGAAGTTGGTGGCAAATTCACTAACACTTCCACCCTCCCCTTCACAGCCATCCACATTCATTTCACTCCTTGTCACTGACTTCTCTCAGCCCGGACCTTGGTCCTGCGCTCCCAGTAGTGGCTACTACTTCTTCTCATTAACGGCAGCAAGTCATTTATTATACATGTGTTGTTGAAGACCACAGAGTTTTCTTTCTTTGCTATTTTTCTGGTTAATTTCTCGACGCGGCGAGCGATTCGTCGGTTTTCCGGTGTCAATTGGTGGATTATGGCGCCTAACATTGTATCTTGGGCAATTTCTCGAGCGCTTTCGGTCTCGCGACCGTCTTCAGGAGGCTGTGTCTTGTTGTTAGTATTAGACACCGGAAAACCGACGAATCGCTCGCCGCGTCGAGAAATTAACCAGAAAAATAGCAAAGAAAGAAAACTCTGTGGTCTTCAACGACACATGTATACATACATATATATATATATATATATATATATATATATATATATATATATATATATATATATATATATATGTATATATGTGTGTGTGTGTGTGTGTGTGTGTGTGTGTGTGTGTGTGTGTGTGTGTGTGCCACTCAGAAAACTTCGGGTAGGTCAGCTAGTCAGAATTTATTAAAACAATCTGCTACTTCAATTGCATAAAAAAACATTTTCATAATTTAAAACGAATGTCATTAGTCATAGGAAGCAATTATTACAGACGGATCCAATTTTTCATATTTGTTCTAAAGTTTTTCTTGCTTGAATTCTGAGCTAAGTATTGCATAAAGCTGTGTTTATAATAATAATCTAAATTGTCCTTCCTTCATATCATATCATGAATGATATAATGTTACCCCCAGAATGGCCTTTACTAAAATATTTAGGTTTTTGAAAAGTGAGGAAATTAGTCATGAGATAAGCGAGAATTTGAGATAAGCGATAAATTTTTAAATGGAAAGAAATTGATTCTCGATTCGAGAGTAGATTTATTAGAAAGTGATTCAGAAAGAATGAAGAATCAGACAAAGTGATTCAGAAAGAAATGAAAGAATCAGACAAAAGTGATTGAGAAAGAAATGAAAGAATCAGACAAAAGTGATTCAGAAAGAAATGAAAGAATCAGACAAAAGTGATTCAGAAAGAAATGAAAGAATCAGACAAAAGTGATTCAGAAAGAAATGAAAGAATCAGACAAAAGTGATTCAGAAAGAAATGAAAGAATCAAACAAAAGTGATTCAGAAAGAAATGAAAGAATCAGACAAAAGTGATTCAGAAAGAAATGAAAGAATCAGACAAAAGTGATTCAGAAAGAAATGAAAGAATCAGACAAAAGTGATTCAGAAAGAAATGAAAGAATCAGACAAAAGTGATTCAGAAAGAAATGAAAGAATCAGACAAAAGTGATTCAGAAATAAATGAAAGAATCAGACAAAAGTGATTCAGAAAGAAATGAAAGAATCAGACAAAAGTGATTCAGAAAGAAATGAAAGAATCAGACAAAAGTGATTGAGAAAGAAATGAAAGAATCAGACAAAAGTGATTCAGAAAGAAATGAAAGAATCAGACAAAAGTGATTCAGAAAGAAATGAAAGAATCAGACAAAAGTGATTCAGAAAGAAATGAAAGAATCAGACAAAAGTGATTCAGAAAGAAATGAAAGAATCAGACAAAAGTGATTCAGAAAGAAATGAAAGAATCAAACAAAAGTGATTCAGAAAGAAATGAAAGAATCAGACAAAAGTGATTCAGAAAGAAATGAAAGAATCAGACAAAAGTGATTCAGAAAGAAATGAAAGAATCAAACAAAAGTGATTCAGAAAGAAATGAAAGAATCAGACAAAAGTGATTCAGAAAGAAATGAAAGAATCAGACAAAAGTGATTCAGAAAGAAATGAGCTGCTGAAATCTACCATAACAGAACAATGTATTCAAGGTGAGGATGCCTTGAAAGAATCAGACAAAAGTGATTCAGAAAGATCGAGCATCGAAAGAGTTTAAGACCGTGTCTATTCTTGAACCAATGTTGAACAGACAATCGCAGAAGTGGTTCAATTTATGGAAGGTCGATCAGTATTTGAAAACAAAAGAGAAGAACAAAATAAGAATCAGAGAGATCCTTATTACAAAAGTGGTATTGCCATTTCTGTTTATTTTACACTTTTCAACAGACAAACGTGTTTCTGTATTAGAAATTATTTTATATTTGTTAGTAATTCATTGTGATTCTCTTATTTTGTTCTTCAACGATAGCGCAGGTATCAACGTTCTCTATTTTCCAATTACGTTGAGCGTTGGCTCTGGTTCTAAAATATTGTCCGATTTTTTTTGTACAGCTCTTACAAAAACGTAACTTACAAATAAATTCTCAGATCCATTGAATAGATTAATCTGGAAGATATTTCAATTACAGACATTTTAGAACTTTTATTATTTGTTACAAAAATGTAAAATTCAAAATTTCTAAAAGTTTGCACGTACTCATCTGACGAAACAATATTCATATTGAAATACATTTTTATCATTCTTCTTCAATTATACTTGCCTTAAGTTTTTCAAGCATATTTTGATGTTTTATTGAAAGAAAAGCTAACGTTTTTAGTAACCCCATGCGATGAAAACATAATACAAATATATGATTTAATTACATGAATTTAAATTTCCTTGTCTTGAATTTGTAACATCTGATTTGGAATACAAAATTAACGGACAGTTCAAAGAGTCCGTATTTAAAGAGTCCATATTCAAAGAGTCCGTATTCAAAGAGTCCGTATTTAAAGAGTCCGTATTTAAAGAGTCCGTATTCAAAGAGTCCGTATTTAAAGAGTCCGTATTCAAAGAGTCCGTATTTAAAGAGTCCGTATTTAAAGAGTCCGTATTCAAAGAGTCCGTATTTAAACAGTCCGTATTCAAAGAGTCCATATTCAAAGAGTCTGTATTCAAAGAGTCCGTATTTAAAGAGTCCGTATTCAAAGAGTCCGTATTTAAAGAGTCCATATTCAAAGAGTCCGTATTCAAAGAGTCCGTATTTAAAGAGTCCGTATTCAAAAAGTCCGTATTTAAAGAGTCCGTATTCAAAGAGTCTGTATTCAAAGAGTCCGTATTCAAAGTGTCCGTATTCAAAGAGTCCACTGTGTTTATTATTCAGAGATGACTGATTATTGGACGCGTTCTTCTCTGATGAGTGTCAAAGAAAGAAATTCCTCAGAGGTCTATGCCGATGCTTAATGTAAGTTTTGAAATTTTAATAACTAGAGATAGTAAATGTATTCGTGTAATATACGTGTGTATTTGGGAAGAGAGAGAGAGGGTTGTTTACCGGTGTGTAACTATAATAGTTAAGTCGTAGTCTCACTATAAGTATAAGAACGGTAGACGGTAGTCATACGAAGAAAAACTCAACGCTTCTTTTAACATTAAATAAATCTTTATTGGGTATCCTATACCGTTGGGGTATAGCATAGACAAAGGTAGGACCGGTGTCCGGTGGAAGGAAACGAAGTTCTTTTACTGCCCGGGGAGCGGTGCTCGGAAATCCAGTGGATGAGGGGGCAGGAGAGAGGTGAAGAAGAGTTTCTTCTAGGTTGACAGCCATGGCCTCTCTGACGACCCGTTCCATCGTTCAACATGGGTGCAAATAGTCCGCAAGGGACTAGCTGAAATCAATACGCCCTGTGATCCGATTGGTTAGTTTAAGACCAACTTGCCCACAGTGGACGCATAAGAAATAGGTCCTATTTCAAACTGCTACACAACCACTAAAAACAATTTACTATAAAAAAGGAGTTGTATAAGTTTTGTACACCTGTAACTGGTTTCAAATTCAAATAAAATAAAATATACAGGGTGCCCATATAAAGTCTTTTTACAATTTAAAATTATTTTAAATGTTGTGCCTTCTCTTGAGTTGTAGCTATTTTATAGGGGTTCATTTAGAAAATGTCCTTCCATTAAAAAAATATTTGAAATTGAAAATCTTATTGTTAATAAAAACGTTAATGAAAAAACTGATTAACACTAAAAAAAAATTTTGTCTAGATATCCAATCAACTGTTTTTGTAATAATATTTTTAAATTGTAAAGAGACTTTATGGGCAGCCTGTATATTTTAAAACCAATGAGAAGAACTGAATATATTTACACGAAAAACATAAAAAGAATCCGTTAAATATTTGGCACCAAACAGCTGCTAGCCTTTGCTCACACTTATAAGATCGACATTTGTTCCAATCCTGTAAAGTTGACTGTCCGACGGCGTGGGCGAAAATACAAGACACGCCCACAAATACCAGCTAAAACGGAATAAGATATTGATTACAAAAGGTGGTTCCCACAGCCAATGTTGCCAAACAAACAAAAATGGCTGTCACATGGGCTGCCGTCAACTACGTCCGCCACACCACGTGATTTAAATCCCATTTCGACGCCAAATTCAAGGTGCTTCGTAGGAGCTGATAAAATGTAATAAATGCCCAAACCTTCGTTGAGAAAATCAGTTGAGAAAAATATCAGCAGACTCTAACATCTATATTACGCTAAGCTTCTCTTCCCCTTTTGGAGGCAAGGGACGCCGTATTCCAACTCACGCACACACGCACACACAGTCGTACACTTATGCAAATCTCAGCACACATGCGCACAACACATTCGGAACAAAAGGCGATACGCACATTCACACACTTCCGTGTTGCAAAGCATCACACTAATGCCTACACCTTAACACACACTCATAAATTACAGGCATAAACATTTTATTACTTCCCTAACGGAACTCCCAAAGAAACAATTAATGTCTTGTACTTTGTATTTATATGAATATTGTGTTTCTTTAAATAATATTTCCCTTTTCCATTCTTCCTTTATTCAACTTTCATGCATGCTTTTTATCTGTTTTTCTATTCTAAACATTTCTTTATATACTTTGAATGTAAGCGGGGATCTTAGCACATTCTCTAGACACAACCTCTTAACTATATAAGAAATACTTATATCGTCTCTTTAGTCCAGTATTCAATGTGTAGAAGTTTTTCTTCCACAGTCTTACTGTGAAAATCAGAGACGTCATTCTTACCATGTCGAGGATTCGTTCTCGACAATCAGTTCGACGGAGGTGGACCATTATGATTGATAGTGGCCTTTCTTCTGTCGGGCTGAGGTATGGTCCTGGGTAGTCCTAGAAGGTCCACCCTCCCAGGCCTTTGGGGAGGAATTACTTTATTGCTAACTGCCCGAGATTTTCGAAAATCAAACAAAAATACAAGTAATAAAAACATACAGATCGGTTGAAAGTTAAATTTTCGCCTGATTGGGGACAGTTGTTAGCTGTATTTTTGTTTAACTTTCGATTTTAAGGCGATTATGGCAATTATCGAGGCTTCACATTGAAACTTCACACCAGCGCCATATTCAATTCGGCAGTAGACAACGATAAAAAATGTAAATAATAGCGCTTTAAAATACTTTAAAACAAAACCAATTAGGAAAGTAAATAGAAAAGTAACTTTTCTTGCCTTTAGTAACATTTATTTGTTCCCGATTTGTTTTTTCACCCTTTTTTTCTGTTGACTATTGTAAAACATCGTCATAAAAAAAATGCAAATAAAATACTGTCACCCCGAACTCCCAGATCCTGTTTTGTCCCAATCGAAATGAATGGCTGTCTTCTTGAGGAATCCCCTTGGTTTGATATGCTCCTAGGACTGATTTTTACTTCAGATCTAAAATGACTTACATCGAATCTGTTGCTGAGGTTGGTGGAAAAGTGCAGCAATATTCAACAATTGGATTCATTGCCGACCCATTACTGGAAGTAGCACGTATATGCTACTTCCGGTTGCATATTTTCGCTAGCCTGCGAAAATGGTATCATGACGAACAAAAACGGCCTCCCTCAAAGGAGGAGGTAATGCCTGGGATGATGATCTCATGTCAAAAGAACAGATACTACACTACCTACTCCACAAAGATGGAGGTAATGCCTGGGAGGATGATATCATGCCAACAGAAAAGATACTACATTAGCCTTCGCTAAATTGAGCACTGAAAGATAGTACATTAGTTTGAAATAGTATATTAAACTAAATTGAGCACTGAAAGATAGTACATTAGTCTGAAATAGTATATTAAACTAAATTGAGCACTGAAAGATAGTACATTAGTCTGAAATAGTATATTAAACTAAATTGAGCACTGAAAGATAGTACATTAGTCTGAAATAGTATATTAAACTAAATTGAGCACTGAAAGATAGTACATTAGTCTGAAATAGTATATTAAACTAAATTGAGCACTGAAAGATAGTACATTAGTCTGAAATAGTATATTAAACTGAATTGAGCACTGAAAGATAGTACAGTATACCACAATGTAATAGAAGTAATAGTATAGTTTCGGCTTCAGACAGACAGATACCAAATTACGATTAGTAATAGATTATAGATAGGTAAACGGGCAAACAGTTTCTTTAAAAATTCGAATAAATTTGGTGTATAGGCAATAATCTCTCTCTCTCTCTCTCTCTCTCTCTCTCTCTCTATATATATATATATATATATATATATATATATATATATATATATATATATATATATACATATATATAATTATTAATGACAATATATGTATTAGCATTAACTATCAGTGCCCTTTTACTTTGCAGTCTCCTTAAAAGATTCAGCTCGATGATTGTCAATTAGTGACAACAGAGCAAATATATATGAATTTTTCTGATGATTTTGTAATGTTTGCAGAGACGATAGTGATATAAAAATGTTGTTTGGCACAAGACAAATGAAACGGACCGTAAAAAATATATCTCACAGAAAATTATGTTTTTTGGAGATATGAAAAAATAAAAATAAAAATAATAAAATAAAAACATGGTTATTGGAATATAATCTGAACCTGACTAGCATATCTACACATTTCAAAAGTGTTCTTCTTCAGATTATATACGTAATACGAAATAGATTTTAACTCGAAATCGTCCCTCATTTAATAATCTAAAATAATTTTTAAAAAATAAAAAAAACATAAAACCATTTTATCGCTGATACACAATTATTTTTTTTTTTATCGCATTCTGTTTATGCCGTCGATTTCAACATTTACCGGTAAAGGATGTTTTAAAAATATAATTTAGTTTTAAAATGAGATAAATATTGTAACTTCTAAAATATTCAGAGATTGTTCTCTTTGTTCTGACTATTTTGCTAGTCCTTTTTTCGGGCTGTTTATTTACATTTTAGACTAAGTAAGGCTAACATAGAATCCTTATACAGGGTGGGCAAAAATAAGTGTCCTATTTTTAAAAATTCATAACTTTTTTATTTATTGATTTTTTAATTTTTTTTTTTTTAGAATAAGTAAAGGACCCCTTCCGAAGCAAGCATGAGCCGTATTAGCCCTAAGGAACGTACCCTCATTTAGAAAACATTATTTTTGCTTAAAAAACTCAAAACAGTGTAAAAAACAATACTTTAGTTTTTGTAAGTTTTAAGAAGTGTTTTTCGGCTAAAATTTGTTTTGTTTATTTCAAAAAATCTCGGAAGGGTCAGTCTACACACACATAAAGTTTGGTGAGTTTAACTTTTATTTTGTGGAAGTTATTCAAATTCAAGTTATTCAAATTTAAAGATAGGACCCTTATTTTGGCCCACCCTGTATATTCTTATTCTTATTCTTATTCTTATTCTTATTCTTATTCTTATTCTTATTCTTATTCTTATTCTTATTCTTATTCTTATTCTTATTCTTATTCTCTTAAATTCTCGTGTGAACCAATTGTAAACATTATGGCCACCTACTTTGTTATGTATGTTTGAAAATACGGAGAGACGGGGGCAGCCATTTTTATTTTTTATTTTAAAAGAAAAATGTTTTCTTTCTTTTCTTTTTCTTTTCATAAACATCTTTATTCATTTATTTGTTTATGGTTTTCAGTTGAAGGTCTTCGCAGATTGTTTTGAAACGAAGGTGGAGAGATATGAAGGCAGGACGACCGGCCGAAAGCTGGGACAGTTCAAATCCGTAAAGTGCGTCGCGATCAAAACATATTCAAGACGTCGTATTAAGAAGTAGAAAATGTTGAGAGGCGAACGAACGTAAACAAAGTCCAGATTGACACACTTAAAAAAAGAAAGACAATCAAAAGGCAAACCAATCCTTGTCACTAGACTCAAGCACTGTCGGGTCAGGGGAAGTGCAGTTGCAGATAGCGCAACATTTGCTTCTGTTATTTACAATCTGTGTATGAATTGTTATTTTAAGCCACTAGTGACAATGTTCTCTAGATACTTTTATTTCGAATTTGCTTCACGGTCCGTTTCATTTGTCTTGTGCCAAACAACATTTTTATATCACTATCGTCTCTGCAAACATTACAAAATCAGCAGAAAAATTCACATATATTTGCTCTGTTGTCACTAATTGACAATCATCGAGCTGAATCTTTGAAGGAGACTGCAAAGTAAAAGGGCACGAAGGTAGGCTTGAAACGAGAAGAATACCCGTCTCAGAAAAAAGTGTATTCCACGAGCAGAACAGTTTTGCACCACTTTTATGCCTCCTTATGAAGATTAAAGTCAAGATATAATGCTACTAAATCTTATGTCTAGAATCCTTATTCCAATTTGGATCAAAATCCATTATATGATTTTGATTCTAGAAAATTTCTAAAATTGAAGGTTTAAGTGTAGTATCAAAGGTAATGGATGCCCGTCTCACCCCTTTGATTAATGATGGAATGTTCTACATTTGTGTAATATATTAAGAGTGAATATTGAATACTATTTGTCGCAGTAAGCAACGAATAGTTAAATAAAGGGAGGTGACGGTGGTTAAGTAGATATCGACACGGACTGAAGACCTGGGTGTTCCAAGTTCGAATCCAGTCGGTTCCACAGTATCACTTTCACTGAGGGATGTTGGCAACCTTCTCGTGGTCCTTCCCGTAAGTACCCGACGTATTTCCAGAAAGATTTATAACTAGAAAAACATTGGGGAAACACCAGAATCATCTGATTCACACAAAAGAAGAAGAAGTTAAATAGAACATATCCTTAAGTTATGTTCGGCTTCCAGTTTTTATTACATTAAGCTAAAAAGAATCTTAAAAAGAAATTGAAATTCAGAAAATATTGCTTAATTGGTGTGTAAGAATTATAGATCAAAGTCAATGTAAATCTGAAATATTTGAATTTTGAAATGGGCGGCTGTGCCCATATTATACCTCTTCAGATGACTTTAAGATACTTAAAAGAAACTGAAATTTAGGGAATATTTATAAACTGACGTATAATACCTATTGTTAAAATTTCACAAAAATCGAAGTTACCTGAAATTTAACGAAAGGTTTCCATCCCTTCTTTGCACGCTTTGTATAAAACTAAATCAAACTAAATATATCCCACATTACCCATCGTTACGCCTAGTAGCTGTGTTCCAAAATTCATAATGATAGGTTAATTAAAATAGGATTGAATTGTATGCATAACAATATATAAACATATAGACATACTTAACTCGTTACTATAAATACAGATATATTTGCCATTTTTAGTGAACAAAAAAACACGTAACGATAGGTTCATTCTAAATAGGGGCTTTATATCCAGATTGAAGCAATAGTTGTTCCTGACTAGATCATGCCCATGGGTAGAAGTCGGATTTATAATGAGGAAAAGGGGTAAATTCTCTACCCCACCACCAGAGGGGTATAACAGAACAAAAGGTCGCTTGTTCTCCATTATAATTATTGGCTGTAATAAAAAGCCTATCCGACCCCGTAGATGAATAGACGACAACATACAACATTGAAGGTTAATAGAAATATCTTTTATTTTGGGCTATGCTGAAAAGAAATTAAAAACAGCTAAAATTCAATCTTTACAAATAACGCCACGCGTCTTGATAGATTTATGTCGTTGGCTAAATGTGAAAACTGGTTAGGTAGAAAAACAGATTGCGTTGGCGCTGCAAGAAATAGTCCAACAAATTCCTGCGTTCCTATGCCAAGACCTCTGATTGGCCAGTGGATCAATCACTCAGCGGTAAAACTGTCTATTAACACCAAAAGAAAATAGTACATCAAAATATGTAACTGCCACAGGAGCAACCAGACTTCCTTTATAAAACTTAGTCTTATTATTGAAAAAAGTAAAAGTCGTTCGGCAAATTGGCACTCATAAGGAATTATCTGAGAATCTCGATGACTAATGAAATACTGATTGTGTTTGTGACACCTGGATGGCGAGAGCTGTGTTCTCCAAAAAAGCTTAATGAGTTAATTAAAGACTTTTCAACTGCCAGGTGTAGTGCGATGCTTAACAGTGATGTATGACTTGCCATTTCTAATACCTATATAATACAAGATCATCCCAAAAATTAAATCCTTGACACATTAATAAAATGCACAATTCTTTTCGTCTGTGATGTCCCTCTTCAGTTCATAAATAGTATTAAGATTGTTTTGATAGACATTATCTTTGAGGTAACACCACGGATAAAAATCTTAGGGCTTAGGGTCCTGTGAGTGTGAAGCCCATTAAGAATCACACTTCCTACTGATGAGACGATCACCAAAGTGTCCTTCGCAGTGCCTCCCCTATAACAACGAATCATTTGAAATGTGTGAACTTGCTCAATCCTGTTGAACTCACTGTACATCCCCCACAACACCTCTTCGTCTACCTAGGCTGCCCAAAACCTTTTAACAACCACTAGGTAGTGCTCAATATTGATCAGGATTGACATTTGACATTAATGACTGAAACTTGGTGGAAAAATCAGGCATAGTTTATTTGTACCAAAAATGGTTGAGTTGTAAAAAGGATTGTTGATCTTATTAACGATTCCATAGGTGACATTGGGGGGGGGGTGCAGCCTGTATGTGATTTGGTGATTTGCTGCAAGTGTTGCATACCCTTTAATTTCTCGTACCTTCTCTTCTTAGTCGTGGAGGGGCGCCGTCTCGATGTCGTCTAGTGGTTGAATTTTTTTCTTCGTTTCTGTACTGCCGTGAACATCGCCGTCCGCTGTGTCTACAACAAAAAGCTTCATACCACGATTCAGGAGGCAAACAAACTTTTAATTTTTTATTTATTTATTTCAGGCGTCAGTTACTGTCGCCTCTTGGAGATGTTTCACCAACGTTAAGGGAGAGACCAAATTACTACTCTATCGTAGTTAATTCCTAGCTGAAATTCTTAGCCATTCGAGGAGAGGGAAAGAAGGAATCTCATGCCCGTATGCGCTTAGGGACATAAATTCCCTTTTTCATTTCAGACTACATAGAAATACGTCTGTTCGGCTTGCTTCCAAAACCCAGACTGACAAACCTCCGTTTCCCACACAAAAGCCCGTGACGTCACAGAACCCCTATGCACAGGTGCACCTTGACTCTTGACCTGAGGTCTCGTCAACGTAGTGGCTCTGTCAACGCCTGTGAGCTCCGACTGTGAGAACAGCTTTATTTTGCACTCGGTTGTACGGGTTCACCCGCACTAAATCGCGCAAGCCAAACCAAACGATATCACACATACGTCCACTTCAACATACGTCCGACCTCACAGGGCCATTATCTAACACAAGCTGGAAAGAGTTATATCATTTTCTACTATAATACAAACGGAAAAATGTAGTAAAATTACTCTTACACTCAATATGAATAAGACAAATAGTTTATACTCGCTTCTTGAGCGGTACAGTAACTGGGTATGTCAGTTTCCATCTTTCCATAGTTTTTACCGCTTTGTAAATTATGTTTTTACCGTTTTGTAAATTATGTTTTTACCGCTTTGTAACCAAAAATAATTCTCGTTAAACTAATGCCGAATACCCTTTAACCATGTCTACTGTTTGCGGATTATCAAAAGTAAAATGTCACTTAGTTTAAGCAGATATTTAGTACTTTTTTAAGGTTATTGTGTTATGTTAATTTCTTTTAATTTATAAAACACGTATCAAGTTAAAAGGAAATCCTTTAGACTGAGGTATTGCAAGTGTAACAAACTCGCATTTAACTTTCAGTGTTTTGACGATTACACATCATAAAAACTACTGCCTTAGTAATGTGTATTCTACCTATTCCTTTTTTGTCAAGCAATCACATGTTTTTATTTGCATACGAACAAACTCTAAAAACGCCATCACTTTTGAATAGTATATAGATTCATTTTACTTAAAAATTTTTAATTATTTCTCATCTACCTAATTAAATTTATATTCTGAGAAAACTTGAGGGACACCCTAACCAGAAGTGCGCCGGGTTCCGAAGGTCTAAATTCGGCTCTTTCCGTGGCCAGCTTAAAGCCTATCCAGCAGGATATTGTATTACATCTCTCCGCAACTAAACTTTCACCTCAACTCCTTTCTATGTCACAGAACTAAACTAACCAATCAGATGCTCATATATTTGATCGTAACTGGTTCTGAGGTGGAACGTTGCCAATCAGGCCTAATGATTTGATTTACACTTAACTTCAAAAGAATAATCCTGCTACATAATATGTAACCCTTCAGTGTGTTATGACAGTCTACTAAAATCAGATGTTTTCCTGATTAAGGCAATACAATAGATATGGCGTTGTCGAATGTGAATACACTGAGGAATTATCGAAAAATCAAAAAAAAAAAAAAACCCCGAAATGTCTCTCTGCACAGAACTCCGCCCATTTTCTTCCGGTACTCAAACAAAATAGATCGGGAAAATGTGCCAATGACAGACGTTGTTGTAAGAAATTAAGATGTATGTAAATCTCCTGTGTCCGTTATGAGGTTACAATGAACTCCTGTACATCTGTTGCATTACCCGTTCTTTCGGGTTACCCGGTAAGATCCAACAAGAATGACAAAAAACAGAACGTATATGGAACAACTTTGGTTTTCTTTATTTCCCATCACCGGATGGTTTACGCCGGCTACACACACACATATAAAAAAAAGTCTTTTGACATACTTTTGTCTCATGAAAGTCTTTTTCTTGCAAAGGTCACAGACTTGGTTTCCGCTAGAAACTCGTTCATATATACATCTGATTGGAAAGCAATTTGCTCTGCATTGTCTATCCGAGCATGAACTGAAGCAATTGTTCCACAAGCACTTCCAATTGTCTGTTTGATGAAATACAAGTCAGGACATTCCATCACTGTACCAACTTGCTTATCAGTCGCATTTTTAGTCAGCGGACACGAAAGCCTAACAGCAAGAAGGGCTTGTGTACCATAGCCAATAAAGCTTCATCGGTGCCATAAACATCGGTAAACAATTTCCAACAACAAAAACAACTTATTTTTATTTTTACCTTCGTCTTGTTTTCTGTCCCGTTTCTATCCAACACATTCCCGCATTGTAATCACCTCATCTATCTATCTATCTATCTATCTATCTATCTATCTATCTATCTATCTATCTATCTATCTATAGATTTATTCATCTATCTACCTATCTATATTACTATCTATCTATATTACTATCTATCTATCTATCTTTTTCTCCCCATCCCCCCTCTCTCCCCCCCCTCTCTCTCTCTTATATATATATATATATATATATATATATATATATATATATATATATATATATATATATATATATATATATACAGGGCTTTACTGAGCTCTCCAAAAAGGAGGGCGCTCCAGGAGCACGCTCCTTTTTGCTGGAGCGAAGGAGAGGAGGGCTCATTTTATATTCAGCGGGAGTTGAGCAGGAGCAACTCCATTTGGGACTAAAGAGCGGTGGTGTTATCGCTCCGCGCTCCTCGCTCCAAAATTATTTGATTTTTTTTTTAAACATTAGTTTTTTATTCAGCAATATAACGGAAAAGTAAAGAAAGTCTCAAAGTTTACTCTGGATTATTTAAAAAAAATATTTCTCTGGTAGAGATAGGGAAGGGGCTCAGGCGGAAGACGATTTAATTGTAATGTTTTTAACAATCTTTTTTTATTGTTTTATTCGTTACCCCCCCCCCCACCTCCGTCGACTTGCTACCAAGCGATTAGACAGATCAAAGGCGTCATTAAAGTTTTTAGTGCAGTCAGTGACTTGAGCGTTCTATTTCATAGGAAAGATTAAAGAAAATTGAAATACATTTGAGTTAGGGGTACGAACGATTTTGACACCATCTGAGTGCAGGTCGGGAGGGGGCAAGAGAGAGAATTCAAAATGTTTACTAGCTGACCTGAGATAATTACTAAGGCCCTTTTAAAAAGTACACTGCTATCTTTCTGTTGAATAAAAACTCCGAAAATTAGCACTCTAGATAGGGGAGGTTATTTGCCCAATCAAGGTTTCAGAGTACAGTCTACCCTACTATTTAATTCATATAACTTTGAGGAGGATATATGTGGATTCATACCGTTCCTAAGTGTATTAGTGAAAGTTATGTTGTTTTTCTTCTCTTAGACTAGATAGTCTGCTTGACTGGATAGAAGTATGTATGTATAATACATAATTTAGGAAAACTCGTCAAAGGATAACTCGGCAACGGAAAACTCGGCAACGGAAAATTCGGCAACGGAAAACTCGGCAATTTTGGCCAAGTAGGAAAATTCGGCAATTATCGAATAAATAGCGATTGAAAATATATTTTAGAACCGTTTTTACAGGAGATATACTTGTAAATACGGGGCTACCTCCTCCCCAGTGAAGAATATTTTTTATATTATTTTTTTGGTACTTGTGCAGTTTACGAACCGGGCTATTTTTTTAGATAAAATTTTAGATTAAATTAAATTTTTACGATATCTTTTGTTTATTAAATTGTTAGGTGAAAGTACAGAATAGTTAACAAAGCCCCCATCACTCCATGTTAAGAATGGCTTTCTAAATAATGTTATTTTAATCCGGTTCGTAATTACGTTACGAAATTAAAGGTTTAGATCGGATTATTTTTTACATAAAATTTTCAAGTTAAATTCAATTTTTACGATATCTTCTGTTTATTAAATTTTTACGTGAAAGTACAGAATAGTTAACAAAGAACCCCCCCCATTCTCCCCATGTAAAAAATCGTTGTCTAAATAATGTTATTATTTCCAGCCGGTTCGTAATCAAGTTACGAGATTAAATCCATCATAATTCATTTAGATTTCTTCGTAAACAAGTCAGCCATTTTAATTGACAAAACATCAATTACATCGTGTGTGTGCAAAACTTGAAAGGAATTTATAAACTATCGAGTAGAAAGTCATTTAAACTGGCTTTAAATTCTTAGAAAATTTCCATGTATTTAAAAAAGCAAAATTGTTTTCTTGTTCTCAGGAAACGAAAATTTACGTATAATCCTATACTTCGTCCGACATGTTCTCCTATAACTCTCAAAATATTAGCGAGATTTTGTCAAATATTATCTTGTGGCAGATCGATGAGACGAACGGGCATTGAGGAAAAGTGCTAGCCTGTTTAGCTACGCCTTTTCTTTCTGGGTTCGTTCGGCTTACTCTCTCCTCTTCTCCTTCTTCTCTTTCTTTCTTTCTTTGTTTGACCCTTCTTTGCCTCTGGTGGTGAAACTCGCGAAATCTCGCCTAATCACGGTGGCCGGAGGTTTCTGACCAATGGGCGGCCGACAGGTCAGCTCGGCCGTACGTGATCTTAAATTTATAAAAGAGGGGACAGTCTCTTCCTCTCGCTCTCTTTTTGCCTTCAGCGTTCTGGGCGGACGCACACAAAGAACTCTCGTCGACAAACCCCCCCACCACCAGCTCGAACGAGCTGTGTGGAGGAGGGGGGAGAAAAAGGTAATCTTATTCACATCTTTCAATTCGATGAACATTTATTCACATCCTTCAATTTGACGAACATTTCTTCACACATGATCAATTACAAATTAGCCACACAAAAGACATTCACATGCCTCGCATATATACACTTACAAGTACGAATCTAAGAACTCTTTAAAATGTTTCAAATATTAAATAAATTGTTTTGTTAATTAAAATGTTATTCCTTTCC
>OY744520.1:8147490-8182490 GCA_963556195.1 Sepiola atlantica
AGAACGGTCTGTATGAGGAAATACTCAATGGTGTAAATTGATTCCATTCCCTTGAATAAGTAATAAAACGTTTGTTTTTTAAAATAAAAACTCACATTCTGTCAGTTTTTTAGGGTGGGGGGGTAGTAGTATTTTGGGGCGGAAATCCCTTACAAAAGATCCGAAAAATTATTTACATCACCTGTTTCTTTTGGGATGTTTCTTATTTGGGGGGGGGGGGGGGGGAGTGATTGAAGAAAAATTGAAAATCTGTGCAGGAATTGAACTCAAATATTTCAGATTATGAGACTTAATGTTTAAAACACTCACTTCCCTATTCCTTTCCTTCCATCACTTTTCGCTCAATTCGCCCTTCATTGTCACCTGTTACATAATGTCGCGTAGTGATCGGCTAGGTGGACAAACTGGCGGAAGAATACACATAGACGCATAAGCACATTACAGTTATTGATAATAATGACTGGTGTAGATGACTAGATTATATTCGGCGATTACAATAATTACAATTATTATGTCCGTATTTGTTATAATCTCTAGCGTCATAACAGTCGTAGAGGTGGGGGTAGTAGTCGTAGAGGTGAGAGTAGTGGTCGTAAAGGTGGGGGTCGTGGTCGTAGTGGTGGGAGTCGTCGAATAAAGACACTTGTCAGCGAGTATCACGCCATATTCTATGGCTTCTCGTCTATAAGTTCATTGAATTCCTCTTTCGCGACGCTGACTAATAATAGCTGTCGCCCGACAAATTCTGTGCGGTCCTAACAATTAAATGACCTGTCAAAACACGTGAGCCGCAAACAATGAACAAAGTCCATCAAAAGTATTGCAAGAATTCGATAATGCAGAATAAAAAGAACAAAAAAGAAAACTCCAATCAATCGCAGACTTTTAAAAATTACAGTTCATTTTGTTAGAAGTGAAATATAAACCTTTTCATAATCACTTCACGTAGTAATTATTGACATTTACGAGTATTTTTAAAAATTACAATAAAAACAAAACGTGAGATATTTGGCTATTATTTTTACTTTAAGCATATATAATAATTAACATTTTGAAATTCGAACTTATGTATTACTTACAAACGTACTTTAATAATTTGTTTATATTCTGAACTAATGTATGTAGAGCAACGACCATTTTTAAATTCGAAATTTGAAAATATAATAATGTTCATTTTTTAATTTTTTAATTCGAACTGATGCTTGACTTCGAACTTAAGGCTATGAAGCAATACCATTTTAAAATTGGAATTGTGGCATATAGGTAGTGACCATTTATCAATTTAACCATTTGCATATATAGTAATATACATTTATAACATCTAACTTTGGCATATAGAGTAATAGCTATGTATAAATTCGTACTTTTGCTCACATGGTCAGACATACGTCAGATAAATTTGAACCGTTCATAAATAGTAATGGCCATTTATAAATTCGAACTTTACATATAGAATAGTGTACATATATTCGAACTTTTGCGCATACAATAATGGTTAATTGTAAATTCGACCATTTGCATGCACACACACATGTATATAGTGGCAATTAAAAAATTCGAACTTTTGCATACGCAGTAATAGCAATTTAAAAATTCGAACTTTTGCATATACAGTAATAGCAATTTAAAAATTCGAACTTTTGCATATACAGTAATAGCAATTTAAAAATTCGAACTTTTGCATATACAGTAATAGCAATTTAAAAATTCGAACTTTTGCATATACAGTAATAACCATTTATAAATTCGAACTTTTGCATACGCAGTAATAGCAATTTATAAATTCGAACTTTTGCATATACAGTAATAGCAATTTAAAAATTCGAACTTTTGCATACACAGTAATAGCAATTTATAAATTCGAACTTTTGCATACACAGTAATAGCAATTTAAAAATTCGAACTTTTGCATACGCAGTAATAGCAATTTATAAATTCGAACTTTTGCATATACAGTAATAGCAATTTAAAAATTCGAACTTTTGCATATACAGTAATAGCAATTTAAAAATTCGAACTTTTGCATATACAGTAATAGCAATTTAAAAATTCGAACTTTTGCATATACAGTAATAGCAATTTATAAATTCGAACTTTTGCATACGCAGTAATAGCAATTTAAAAATTCTAACTTTTGCATACGCAGTTATAGCAATTTAAAAATTCGAACTTTTGCATATACAGTAATAGCCATTTATAAATTCGAACTTTTGCATACGCAGTAATAGCCATTTATAAATTCGAACTTTTGCATACACAGTAATAGCAATTTATAAATTCGAACTTTTGCATACGCAGTAATAGCAATTTATAAATTCGAACTTTTGAATACGCAGTAATAGCCATTTATAAATTCGAACTTTTGCATACACAGTAATAGCAATTTATAAATTCGAACTTTTGCATACACAGTAATAGCAATTTATGAATTCGAACTTTTGCATACGCAGTAATAGCAATTTATAAATTCGAACTTTTGCATATACAGTAATAGCAATTTAAAAATTCGAACTTTTGCATACACAGTAATAGCAATTTATAAATTCGAACTTTTGCATACGCAGTAATAGCCATTTATAAATTCGAACTTTTGCATATACAGTAATAGCAATTTAAAAATTCGAACTTTTGCATATACAGTAATAGCAATTTAAAAATTCGAACTTTTGCATATACAGTAATAGCAATTTAAAAATTCGAACTTTTGCATATACAGTAATAGCAATTTATAAATTCGAACTTTTGCATACGCAGTAATAGCAATTTAAAAATTCTAACTTTTGCATACGCAGTTATAGCAATTTAAAAATTCGAACTTTTGCATATACAGTAATAGCCATTTATAAATTCGAACTTTTGCATACGCAGTAATAGCCATTTATAAATTCGAACTTTTGCATACACAGTAATAGCAATTTATAAATTCGAACTTTTGCATACGCAGTAATAGCAATTTATAAATTCGAACTTTTGAATACGCAGTAATAGCCATTTATAAATTCGAACTTTTGCATACACAGTAATAGCAATTTATAAATTCGAACTTTTGCATACACAGTAATAGCAATTTATGAATTCGAACTTTTGCATACGCAGTAATAGCAATTTATAAATTCGAACTTTTGCATATACAGTAATAGCAATTTAAAAATTCGAACTTTTGCATACACAGTAATAGCAATTTATGAATTCGAACTTTTGCATACGCAGTAATAGCCATTTATAAATTCGAACTTTTGCATACACAGTAATAGCAATTTAAAAATTCGAACTTTTGCATACACAGTAATAGCAATTTATAAATTCGAACTTTTGCATACGCAGTAATAGCCATTTATAAATTCGAACTTTTGCATACACAGTAATAGCCATTTATAAATTCGAACTTTTGCATACACAGTAATAGCAATTTATAAATTCGAACTTTTGCATACGCAGTAATAGCAATTTATAAATTCGAACTTTTGAATACGCAGTAATAGCCATTTATAAATTCGAACTTTTGCATACACAGTAATAGCAATTTATAAATTCGAACTTTTGCATACACAGTAATAGCAATTTATGAATTCGAACTTTTGCATACGCAGTAATAGCAATTTATAAATTCGAACTTTTGCATATACAGTAATAGCAATTTAAAAATTCGAACTTTTGCATACACAGTAATAGCAATTTATGAATTCGAACTTTTGCATACGCAGTAATAGCCATTTATAAATTCGAACTTTTGCATACACAGTAATAGCAATTTAAAAATTCGAACTTTTGCATACACAGTAATAGCAATTTATAAATTCGAACTTTTGCATACGCAGTAATAGCCATTTATAAATTCGAACTTTTGCATACACAGTAATAGCCATTTATAAATTCGAACTTTTGCATACACAGTAATAGCAATTTATAAATTCGAACTTTTGCATACACAGTAATAGCAATTTATCAATTCGAACTTTTGCTTACGCAGTAATAGCAATTTATAAATTCGAACTTTTGTATATACAGTAATAGCAATTTATAAATTCGAACTTTTGCATACGCAGTAATAGCTATTTATAAATTCGAACTTTTGCATACGCAGTAATAGCAATTTATAAATTTGAACTTTTGCATACACAGTAATAGCTATTTATAAATTCGAACTTTTGTATATACAGTAATAGCAATTTATAAATTCGAACTTTTGCATATACAGTAATAGCAATTTATAAATTCGAACTTTTGCATACACAGTAATAGCAATTTATAAATTCGAACTTTTGTATATACAGTAATAGCAATTTATAAATTCGAACTTTTGCATATACAGTAATAGCAATTTATAAATTCGAACTTTTGCATACACAGTAATAGCAATTTATAAATTCGAACTTTTGCATACACAGTAATAGCTATTTATAAATTCGAACTTTTGCATACGCAGTAATAGCAATTTATAAATTTCAACTGTTGCGTACACAGTAATAGTCATTTATAAATTCCAACTCTCTTTCAAAATCTCTTAATGGCAATTTATAAATTCAAACGTTTGCATATATAGTAATGCCCAGTTAAAAAAAATGCAACTTTTTCTAAAATATTGTTGGAAAAAATGTATTTTCAAATTTCGGTAAAAATCTCAATCAAACCAAATTTCTTTTAAATAAAAGAGTCAAAATTCAGTTAAATTCTACGTTTAATGCTAAATCCTTTTGGCAACTTTCTATAACGGTCATTACCAACATGTTTAAGTGTCGCAGATCCATACAACTATTACCTTATTTACTATATGAATAGTTTGTACCTTTATGTATTTTACCAAAAACATTCTTTTTAAAAAACATGTCGTTAAATAACGTAAGTATATTTACGTGACAGTGTAGCATAATGTATATAGTGACCGGTGTCATTTAAGACCATGTTCCCTTTAAATAATATTCCTAGTTTACAGACGCAACATCTCTATTATAGTAAGTATGTTTATATTTAATCGTATCCAGTTCTATATTTAGAATTGACGTAAACCTGAAATATATCTTTGAGGTTTCTTGCGAAAAAAATAGAAAGTTGCACCAGTTGTTCTCACCGTGTAACGTGAATATATATTTTTTTTATATTATTGAATTTCGGTTTCTAGAACATTTCAAAATGGGTATAAAATCCAACCTGTAACTTTCGGGAGA
This sequence comes from Sepiola atlantica, assembly GCA_963556195.1. NCBI lineage: Eukaryota > Metazoa > Mollusca > Cephalopoda > Sepiida > Sepiolidae > Sepiola > Sepiola atlantica. The sequence goes on from OY744520.1 coordinate 8,152,656, forward strand.
GGGCGTCGGATTGTGGGGCCTTTTGCAAGGGCTTATTTTGCGTATTTGTCTTCAACGAATAAAATATCTAATGTAAAATGTTCTTTTGTTATCTTGCGAGGCCATCCACAGATGGTCAATTTTCTTAATAAGCTGCAGTCTTTGCTTCATCCTTGTAAGACATTCACATAATTGCATAATAAAGCATAGCAAGGTGGCGGGCGGACGCTAAGCCTTCGCGGGCCGGATGTGGCCCGCGGGCCGGAGGTTGCCCGCCCCTGTTGTAAGACATTCACATAAGAACTCGTCTTTTTACCACAACGAAGAAAAGACTTTCTTTCCCACCTCCATCTGCCCAACGCCAGGCGGAATTTCTACGAACACAGCTTCTTCGCGAGAGCTTTCCACCTGTGGAACTCATTACCGTGGGACTGCTTCCCTGCTGCGTCGTCTTCAAATCCAATGTCAATAAATTATTGTCATGGGCCGCCCCAAAGTAATTAGATGCAGTGTAGCAGACTGAAATAGGATCTATTTCTTCTCGTCCCCTGTGAGCAAATTGGTCATACGCTGACCAATCGGCTTGCATGGCGTATTGATATCAACTGCCCCCTCATGGACTATTTTCTACCACCTGGTCAGTTGAAGAATTCAGCAGAGAGAAATCGGCCAGCAACGAAGGAACATCTCTCTCCTGCCTTTCCCCTGCATCGTTCCAGCAGCAGCCATCTCCACTGGGAATATAATTGCTGGCGAACCGGCAGCCTCTTTTCTTCACTGGGACACAGTTCCAACTCTCTGTTAAATAAACCCCTTTTTGTTGCCTGTTACTCGGTTGTTGTTCGTCCAATTCATTTCGTGCGATAAATGTAAGGAAGGGACCAAGACCCCCTTCTAGTACAGCAGTTCATACCATTGATCAATGTTAGTACTCCCATAGTATTCATCATCTTTCAGCTGGCAATCATTCCCATCCCATTCATCCTTATCCTCAGGTGGCTCTTAACTTTGATAAATGGTTACCCTAATAATATTTAAAAATGCGGGACAATTCATTATAAAGCAATAACAAAAATAAAAACGGATATTCTTAAGATGCGTCCATTAAACATGTGCACTTCGAGATGAAAATGCTATTTCAAACTTAAGTGTGACCGACCGACCGACCGACACATCAAGGAGGTGACGGAGAGACCGAGTAACCAATGGACAAAGCCTCTTATCAGCATGCTTGAACATATCTATAAAAACATTTCACCTGGGAAAATATAACTGTCTTTTAATTATTTAATTACCGTATGGCAAATTTAAAAAAAGAAAAAAATACAAAATAGACATTTATATGCCAACACCTAATGAAGATTTCGAACTGTTTATGTAAAAATTAGTGAAGGGGCACAAGCGATCGCCAACGACACAACTTAGAACTAGTTATGTAATTTTTTAAATTCCAATTTTATAATGGGTCCATTTTATATTTACTCTTCGTCTGTTCGTGTACTTTTAAATCTATGATTGTAATAATATTTCCTTTTTGTTAATAGGCTTCAGTAGATCTTAAGCAGGTTTTCTTTCGGTGTCCATTAAGCTGTGCTATGATTTGGCGCACAATGCTCTCGGCCAGGCAATAAACATTAAGCGACGGGTATGTTTACCAAAACAATTACTGGTGGGAGGTGTATCAGCTATTTTCTGCCTTTTAACCAGACTTGCTTTGTTATGCTTAGTCGCAAAGTATATAAACTTTGGCATATAACTGTAACTAAGCATTGTTATCAAAACTTATAAAACTTACACAAGAGTAAATGTTTTTTCTATCAGGCTGAAGAAAGTTTTTCATTAGTGATAATATACATTCGGCAATACCTGGTGTGGTATTCGCCCTGAGCAGACTGAGCCGACTTCCATCGAAGGCATAAGTTTCTAGGGAATATCAAATTCATATGCAGGCCCCAGCCGCATATATATCCGGGTCAGGGGAGATGACATGCAGCGCCTATTATATGACATACAGCGCCTATTATATGACATACAGCGCCTATTATATGACATACAGCACCTAGTATATGACATACAGCGCCTATTATATGACATACAGCGCCTAGTATATGACATACAGCGCCTATTATATGACATACAGCGCCTAGTATATAACATACAGCGCCTAGTATATAACATACAGCGCATAGTATATGACATACAGCGCCTATTATATGACATACAGCGCATAGTATATGACATACAGCGCCTATTATATAACATACAGCGCCTAGTATATGACATACAGCGCCTAGTATATGACATACAGCGCCTGTGATTCCCAAATGGTCACCCATCCGGTACTGACTAGGCTCAACGTCGCTTAACTTTGGTGATCTAACGAGAACCCGCTTTGTGTCAACGTGATTCTGTCGTACATGTTGTTTCATTGCTAGATTGTAAACTCCACTCCCTCGCGACAATAGCATGCCTGCGTGGGTGTCTATAGTGAAGCAAAGGTTGCGCAATTACCAACCGAATCTCTCCTGAATAGGCACCGCTTCTTGAGTTTCGTGGCAAAGAGAAGGCCAGGACGATTGGACACAATGCTGGGATGAAAAAAAAAGAAAGTCTGGCGTTATTTAAGAGTTTTCCTTCACTTAGACTAGTGGCACAGTCAAGGCCTGAGAGTCTAGTTTAACGTACGTGTTTAAAGCATCGCCGGATGGAAGATATATGTACTCATACTTTTCCCAAGGTTATTAGTAAAAGTGAGATAGTAGTATATATATATATATATATATATATATATATATATATATATATATATATAGAGAGAGAGAGAGAGAGAGAGAGAGAGAGAAAGAGAGAGAGAGAGAGACGGGGGGAGAGAGAGAGATGACAACAGAAGCTGAAGAGAGCCGGAGGGCTAAGTCCTTCTGTGCTTGAAACCGACGGTACGAATGTTGTACTAATTTTTCTGTACCAATATATATATATATATATATATATATATATATGTATATATATATATATATATATATAATGTTTATCTACATACGTATACGTTCTATCCTTTCGGGAATCGTCAGAGTAGAGATTATTATTCATACCGGTCGCAGGACTCGAAACCCCGGAACACGAGTCATGTTTTATTTTAACTTAAATTCAGACGCCTTCGCCCACATGACCACTATAAACAACTTGATACATCAGCGAGAGATTAAACCTATTAAATGCAGCTATCGTCAAGAAGGAACATGCATTATATATGCATTATATGTATATATATATATATATATATATATATATATATATATATATATATATATATATATATATATATATATATATATATGTGTGTGTGTGTGTGTGTGTGAGGAAAAAGACTTAGAGAAACTCAGCTTAGTATAAAAATATGTATTTGAAAACATTTAACTTCGTAAAATTTAATTTTACAAGTAAAAATAACGAACGTTCTTAAAACATGATAATATCCAAAGAGAATTTGAGGCACATAATACTTTATGAATTTAAATGTCATTCTGTAGACGAAGCGGCTCGAAATATTCATTCAGCTTATGTAGAAAAGTTCCCGAATGAAAGAAAGTGCAGAAGATGGTTTACAAAATTAAGAAATGGGAAGTTCGTTCTTGAAGATCGATCAAGACGTCCATTGGAGTTTGATGAAGAGCTCCTTGTGGCATCACTCAAAGAAAACCATTCAGTATAAGTTGAAGAATTCGCAATGAAGCTTTCCTTAAACCATACAACTGGTCATTGTCATCTTTCACAACTTCAAAAGTTTAGAAAATTGTCTTCGATTGTCAACACTCGATTTATTTTTGTTTAAGACGTCACTGACACACTAGTAATTACATAATAATAATAATAATAATAATAATAATAATAATAATAATAATAATAATAATAATAATAATAATAATAATAATAATAATAATAAGTAAGAAAGAAGAGTAAGCACGTACTAAATAACATTCCTAAACAATTTTATCTAATCCTAAAAAATAATTTCTTTAGCAATAGTAAATTAGGAAAGATAATTAATAGAAGCATCAAATAACTACCCTTCACCCCCTAATTAGTTCCTAAATGCAATTGTAAATAAGTAAATAAATGTCCTTTGGGAGGCAAATAATAACCTTGAACATTTTATAAATGCCTAACCACGGGTAGTTTATAAATGGAACAAGATAGAACTATGTCATATATAGGCGCAACCTCATGCTAATTTAAAACTAGATATAGAAATCATAATAACATACCATTTGAATTTAAATGGTCTATTGATAGAGCAAGAAATAATCATCAGAAAAATTTAAGAAATGTAATCCATGTATTTTTAAATCTTATCGTATAACACCAAAAGATAACTCAATTAATAGAAAACATTAAGTCATTTAGAACTGCATGCATCGTTCAAAATTTACATTGTTGAAATTTAGGCTTAAATAAAATCTACAATAATAACTATATATATATATATATATATATATATATATATATATATATATATATATATATATATATGATAGTTTTATTTACACAGACATGTACAAAATCTGCGACACTGGCATGTCGATGTTATCGATCAACAGTTACTATAAACTGAGATCTCATCAGGCAGAGTTAGAATCCGATCTTAACCTCAGATCATATTTGGAGAGAAATATGATCTGAGGTTAAGATCGGATTCTAACTCTGCCTGATGAGATCTCAGTTTATAGTAACTGTTGATCGATAACATCGACATGCCAGTGTCGCAGATTTTGTACATGTCTGTGTAAATAAAACTATCATATATAAAGCTCTATTTTGATATTGAGCACTTTTTATAAACCCGGTTAAAATTCTCTGGATTACCACCCTGTGGATATTTTTCACCTGGATTATTACCATTATTATATATATATATATATATATATATATATATATATATATATATATATATATATAACACTTTAAATAATATTATCATATCATTATGAAATTATAACACACAATAAAAGTAGATAAAATACATAATTGATAATATAAAATCAAACAATGAATTTAAATCCATGAACTATTATCAACTTTAATCATTAATTAAATAATTTAATTTGATTTAATAAAAATAAAATAAAATAAATCGTTTAAAGAGAATGATATAAGAAGGATTACTAAAAAAACAATATAAGTTCTTCCCCGTAGATTTGAATGAATCTAAAATATTGCATTTTTTTCGTATTTTGTTTTTATTTTTATTTTGTATCTTTTTCGTTTCTTTTTTAGGGGATGAGCAAGGAATGTTTCTTACTTCTTTAGAAGAGGTAGATAGGGAGAGAAAATGTGTTTTGGGTTTCCGCTGGTAAAATTAAAGATGGCGTTCGTTTTGGAATTAATACATGTGTTGTTTGCAAAAAGAATCGATCTAAAGGGATGTTTTCTAAAGTGAGTTTTGGGTTTTTTTAAAAAAAAATACTTTTATGGATTTTTTTCTGACGAGCCATTGCCCTACTGCTTGTCTAGATCTGATTTATATATAAAAATTAAATTACTGGCGTAATTCTATGATCTTATATGGATATTAGTGCGAACACTGGCGAAACATAATTGTTTTTCGTCATATTTTGACGGAGCGTGTACATCAGTTGGTATAATGATTCTTGAATCTTAATAATACGTATTAATAATAATTAAGTCTACTTTGAATTAAGTTTTGCTAAGTATATACACAGATGATTACAAAACTTTTCCTCGTGCTGCCGGCCTCTGGAACTCCCCTCCTGCTCCCTGTTTCTCCGACTGTACCGAAATGCAGAGGTTTAAAACTAATGTAAACAGACATCTCGATGCACAGCTCCCAACTTAGAACGACCCCCTAAACCTACTCCCTAATTCTTAGTAGCCCTTTACGTCTACTGTGGCAGCCTGCATTGTTTGAGGTGAAATATGTTTAAATAAATAAAAAAAAACAAGTCAATTTTTATGTAAAGTATTATGCACACACGCAGCAACAGACGAATCATATATAAAGGAATTAATGAATTCTGTTTATTTCTAGTTTAATCCTCCTGACGAATCTAATAAATCGGCTTTCTGTCTCCATTTTTTTATTTTTTAATCTTTAACTTTTTTCACTCAATGTTTCTCCCTTTTGTTTATTTGATAATTTACATTTTTCTCGCCACCATCCCTTCTTCTCAATCATTTTTAATCGTCATCTTCTTCCGATTTTCAAAAAAATTTATAATGATTATTTTTTTTTTTTTTCACTCTTTACTTTTCTACATTCATTAATCTTTTTTTTTCGTCTTTTTTATTTTATTTTTATTTCACTTTTTCCTTTCTTATTTTTACTCTTTGTCTTTTTTCCCTTCGTTATGGTTCTTTTATTCTTTCGTTTCCCCTACTTTCTTTCCTTCTTACTTTAACCATTTCCTTCTTTCTTTCATTATTTCTATATTTCCTTCTTTCTTCTTTGTTTCCTTTTCCCTACTATCTTTCTTTTACTTTATTTGTTCTTCCTTCCTTATTTCCTTATTACTTTCTTTTTTCTTTCATTCTTTCTTTAGTTTCTCCTTACGTTTTTTATCACATTGTTTCTTTATTTAGTTATTTCTTCTTTATTTATATGTAATCATTTTCTTTCTTACTTCCCTTCCTTATTTATTTCTTTCTTTTTCCTGTCTTCCTCTTTTTTTTCTTTATTTCCTTTTTTCTTACCTACCTCCCTTCCTTAATTATCTCTTTACTTACATAGAGAATTCTGCCTTTCATGTATTTTTCTTTCATTCTTTCTTTCTTTCTTTCCTTCTTTCCTTCTTACTTTCTTTCTTTTTTTCTTTTCTTCTTTGTTTCTTTCCTTCTTTCCTTCTTTCTTTCCTTCTGTCATTTTTTTCTACTTCCGGTCTTTTGTCACCCCGTCTGCCTTTCTCTTCCATTTTAACAACCAACGACATTTAAGTAATAATCCTGTCAATAGTCGGATTAATTTGTGTTGATCTTCCAAAAATATTTGTCCCCAAGCATTTGCTGTCTCATTGGTTAATTGGACATCAGGCCATTTTTTAAGAGAATAGAATTTCGAATTGTTTAACATTAATCACTAAGTATGTGTTTAATTGTAAACGGTTCATACGTGCGTTTATACATGTATCTACGTATACACATACGTACGTCTGTTAGAGAATGTGTATTTATGGGCAACATTGAATAAGTAGTTGTAGGATATCATTTATTAAGTGAATAATCTGGCGCATTTTTTAAAATTCTATTTAAGCTAATTCATCGATTTTGATGACGTTGGTATCATAGATTTTGAAAGTAATCGAAAGTGATACTCACTGTATAAGTTATGGTGATACTCACTGTATAAGTTATGGTGATACTCACTGTATAGGTTATGGTGATACTCACTGTATAAGTTATGATAATACTCACTGTATAAGTTATGGTGATACTCACTGTATAAGTTATGGTGATACTCACTGTATAGGTTATGGTGATACTCACTGTATAAGTTATGGTGATACTCACTGTATAAGTTATGGTGATACTCACTGTATAAGTTATGGTGATACTCACTGTATAGGTTATGGTGATACTCACTGTATAAGTTATGATGATACTCACTGTATAAGTTATGGTGATACTCACTGTATAAGTTATGGTGATACTCACTGTATAGGTTATCGTGATACTCACTGTATAAGTTATGGTGATACTCACTGTATAGGTTATGGTGATACTCACTGTATAAGTTATGGTGATACTCACTGTATAAGTTACGATAATACTCACTGTATAAGTTATGGTGATACTCACTGTATAGGTTATGGTGATACTCACTGTATAAGTTATGGTGATACTCACTGTATATGTTATAGTGATACTCACTGTATAAGTTATGGTGATACTCACTGTATAGATAATGTGATACTCACTGTATAAGTTATGGTGATACTCACTGTATATGTTATAGTGATACTCACTGTATAAGTTATGGTGATACTCACTGTATAGGTTATGGTTATACTCACTGTATATGTTATAGTGATACTCACTGTATAAGTTATGGTGATACTCACTGTATAAGTTATGGTGATACTCACTGCATAAGTTATGGTGATACTCACTGTATAAGTTATGGTGATACACACTGTATAAGGCCTGATTATGTTAATTACCCCCTGTATAAGGCCTGGTGATATTAGGTACTCACTGTATAAGGTTTGCCGATGTTAAGTACTCATTGTATATCTCTTGGCGATTTTAAGTACTCACTGTATATGGCATGGTGATTTAACATTACCCGGTGTTTAAAAAAGAGTTTTCTAATTTTATAAAAAGTAAAAACAAATAAATGAATAAAACTTTAAACACAATTCGCAACGTTGCTACAGTCGCGTTCTCATAAATATTTTTGATTCTTTAATATTTATGTTGGTTTTGGAGAACAGAAGAACCGTAATAATTGACATTTGCTTTTAAACTTGTATTAAAGTCAGAAATTACTTTCTATTCGATAGTTTATAGGCTTCACAATTTCGAAGTGAGACGATAGTAAAAACACGCCTCAGAAAGATTGGACTATTTTTATAATAGATTTTACTATTTTTCTTCATATTTAGTTTTAGGTGCGAACGCAAACCCCACGTTATTATAATAAACATAACACCGCTAAAAACAAAATGAATGCTACTGTAGAACTTTGTTTCAATGAGCAGCAGAAACAAGCGAATATTTTATAAAAATATGAAATTATGATTCGATAAAAAATTTAATATAAACTTTTTATTTCAGCCAATCAGAAGCGCGGAAATTATACACCTCCGCAATATTTAAAAAAAAGCCGTTTCCATATTTCGTGCCTAGCGCTGGAAGCTGATTAAATTCATATTAAAAAAAATTCCTGAGTTCCAAAAATAAGTCTCTCAGTTTCGCTCAAACCTGTCACAAGAAAGCACAAGACTACATCTCTTCTCAGTGACAGCTAGAGAGACATGCAACGACAAACTTGTGAACTTGTCACACTAAGTTTTACGGAAAACAGAAAAACAACTTAACAAATCCGTATAAAAAAACTTTCTACGCTACACATCAGTTCATTGTCTAGATCAGGGGCGGGCAACCTTTTCAGAGTGAGGGCCAGATGAGACTTTTGGAAGGAGTGAAAAACGAAATCTCAGAATTACTATATTTTGTTTACATGAATAAATTGTACAAAAATTGCATTGAACACTCTACAAATCTGATATTTTTTCTCAAGAGACTTCTGTATGTGATGTTATAAAAGGCGCCGACGAAGAGCTATTTTGGAATCATAAAAAATAATGACGGGGAAAGTAGCAAGTTGATCCAGCATTCGTTTTGACACACCTCACATAGGTTCTATGTCTCATGCCCTTTCCTCGTCTCACGTTTCCTCTTTGCCTCTCTCTTTCTCTTTTTCTATTTATATCTCTTAATAGTTAAAGAAAAATGAAACATACATGCATCATCGCTCGCTGATATTCATACATTTTTATCCCACTGTAAATCTTAATTGAAACGTCTATGTCACAAAATGATATGAGTTTTACTGGGAGGTCAGCGGGCCGGATTGCAATAATAAAGCATAGCAGGGTGGCGGGCCGGACACTAAGCCTTCGCGGGACGGAGGTTGCCCGCCTCTGGTCTAGAACAATCGCTTTAAGACTCTTACAATTCTACTAAACTTGACACGCGAAACCATCAAAAAGAAAAGACACCTCGCCACTGAACTCTTTATTTTGGTTATCATTCTAAGCTGTTATTTTGTTGCGATATGCTAAAAACCTATTTGTTTGATAATGTAGTGAGATTGGGAAAAATGCTAGTTGATTCAATGGCTTGAGTAACATTGAAAGTTGATTCAGTCAGTTGACAAAAAATTCTACCGTGAAAGTGTTTTATTACTGCGGCTTTGAAAATGTGGTTGAAATCTGACATGTGAGAGAAAAGGGTGTTTTGATGATCGATTATTTTAACGGATCTCCAGGAGGAGATCCGGGTATGAGAGCTCATTGTGATAAACAGAGCAAGAAAAAATGAAGTATAATAACACGAAATTACATAATCATAGTCTTGGAAGTTTTTCAACCTTTAAAAGAGGAAAAACAAGTAAAGTCGATTTTTCACGTCTGCATCAAGGCATAACTAACACCTTCATAGTCTAATCTGTTCCGCCACCCAATTAGGCTTCGCCCTCGTGGGCGTTTCCAGAAATTATGAATTCATTTCGTCTTCTTTCAATATTTATTATTGTTGTGAAGTTGTTCCACAGTAAATAATAAATAAAGGAAGTCAAGTCGAGGGTTGGTTTAACAAGTGTATTAACAAAGTAAGAAAGTGACTAGCTCTTGGCTAGACAGTTACAAGACTGTGCTTTGTCTTCTTTGTCTCTGGTGACTCGCACTATTTATAGTGACAACCGGTGTAGTTTCTCCTGTGTGTAACACCCCCCTTTGAAAATATCCCCTCTGGGGATTAATAACGTTCTTTTTTACTTCAGCTTCCGCTTGAATGGCTGCTATCACCATATCCTCCAATGGTTCTGTCTGCTTAGGTATCAACCTTGAAAACCCGTCTGCATGACCAAATTTCTTAGATGGTACATACTCCATTTGAAAATTGTAGTTAAGAAGAATGGTACCGCATCTTTGGAGTCTATTCGCAGTGTGTTGTGGTAGTCCCTTTTTCGATCCGAAAATCGTTAATAAAGGTTTGTGGTCTGTTTGTAACAGAACTTGTCTACCGTGCAGGAAACGATGAAATTTCTTTACCGCGAATATAATGCTTAGAGCCTTTTTCTCAATTTGAGAGTAGTTTTTTTCGGCTGGTAGAAGTGTTCGGGATGCATGGGCTATGGGTTTTAATCTTCCATTTTGTGCAATATGCATGTTCCTATACCATAGTTGCTGGCATCGCTTGTAACTAAAATATCACGCTTGGGATTATAATGTGCCAGAAACAAGTCAGACGTTAAGATATCTTTAATTTTCTGAAACGCTTCTTTGCACTCTTGCGTCCAGACCCATTTTTGGTCCTTCTTTAACAGTTCATTTAAGGGTGATCTTAGTTTATTCATGTTTGGTACGAACAGATTGTAGTAATTCGCCAACCCTAAAAAACTTTGTAGAGACGCAATATTTTCTGGAGCAGGCATGTTCCGTATCGCCATTGCCTTATCTGGGTCTGGCCTTCTTCTTGCTCATCGATGATTTGTCCTAAGTATTTTATTTTTTCCATGAAAAAAGTACATTTCTCATCTTTGATTTTAAACCCATAATCCTGGATTTTTTTGAATACTTGGTTTACATGAGTCTTGTGTTGTTCTTTGCTAACGCTGTTTATTAATACATCGTCCAGGTACCCTACTGCGAAATCCATCCCATTTAACATCATGTCCATAATTTGTTGAAAAATCGCAGGGGCGACTTTTACTCCAAAAGGAAGTCGGTTAAATTTGTATAATCCCTTATGGGTATTGATACATAGCAGTTTTCAACACTCTTCATCGACAGGGATTTGAAGATAAGCGTCGCTGAGATCGATTTTAGAAAAATATTTTCCTCCACTCAGTTTCGCAAATATTTCTTCAGGGCTTGGAAGAGGGTAATGGTGATCTTTTAATGCCTTGTTCAAGCCTGTGGAAAAATCGGCACAAACCCGAATCTCCTTGTTCCTTTTTTTAACATAAACTGTAGGTGAAGCCCACTCACTGTGATCAATTTTTGAAATGACAGCCATGTTCTCGAGTCTTTCTAATTCACCGTCTATTTGCTCTATAGCGGCGTATGGAACATTTCTTTTCTTTCTGAACACAGGTAGTTCATTTGTTTTAACTTCAAACTTTGCTACCGCTTTTGTACACCTTCCAAGACCGCCTGAAAATACGTCTGGAAAATTTTCTTTTAATTCCCTCTTGAGTTTTTTCTGCCTCCACATTCGAATCCTCAACCTTTTGGCAAAAGGAGCTTAAAGGCAGATCCCATAGGCTAAACTTTTTAATCAGATCAGTTCCAAAAAGGTTATTAGATTTTCGCATAACAAAAATTTTGGCTTTTACGGTCTTATTCTGGAAAGAAATATTCGTCAATAATTCCCCTTCGAAGGTTATTTTTTCACCACTGTCGCTTATCGCCGTTTTTTTTGTGATTTGATCATAGTGGGTCTCCCAAGCTTCTTCCATGTCTGTACATTAATGATGGAAATGTCAGACCCACTATCAAGCTGTAGTCTTACTTTTTTTTAAGCATTTTGACCTGTACATATTTCCGGATATTTTGTTCTTCAGGTTCAATTTTTGTCAGTTTAATGGCTGTCTTTCTACCAGATTTTTTTCTACAACGTGATGCCTTATGTCCTTTCTGGTGGCAGTTGTCACATTGTTTGAATATGTAGGGACACTCATTGTACCAATGGTTATCTCCACACCTCCAACACGGTCCAGTTGGATCTTTTCCATGTTTTTTCTCTGGTTATTCATTGAAGTCAATTTTTTCTTCTGATGGATTTTTTTAATGTGCGACACTCCGCTTTCCTCTATGTCACGACTGTCCTGTTTCAACGCAACAAAACGTTCACAGTCTTCCGCTAAGTTTTGTATTGTTAGACATGGCTCATTTTCGAGTTTATTTAAAACACGACGTCTGATTTCAGAGTCTTTATTTAAGACCAGACCTTGCAAAAATATTAAACATTTAAAATTATCCGATGATAATTCCTCTAATTTAAAATCGTCGCAAAGTTTATTTACTATACTTGCATACGTAATGTAGTCGTCTTCCTCTCTTCTAGTGACATTCATACACTTATATCTCCTGTGGAAAAGAGAAGTTTTTGTAGAAAACAGTTCTGTTAGTAAAGTAACTGCATCCTGGACGTTCAACTCACTGGTCTTTTTTGGAAGGATAAAATTCACGAACTTTGTATGCTCGGCAGCTCCTAATTTTCTTAGCAAAAATCTAACTTTTTTAGAGTCTGTCCATGTACTGCAGTCCGATACAAAAATATCCTCATATCTTCTATAGAAGTGAGCGAAAGTGACATCGTCTTCTGGATTATAATTGAAATTTTCGATAGCGCTCCACACAGCCGTCTGGGAGAATGCATTATGATTCTCGTTTGCTTTCGTTAACTGTGTTGCCTCCAGAAATTTTCTCTGTTCCTCCTGTGTTTTTATCAAGAGTTCTTCGAAGTGTTTCTGCTGTTGTAGCAGTCTTTCTTGGAATCTTTCTTCTCGTGTTGTCGCCAGCTCTTTTTGTTCAGCATGCATTTTTCTTTGGGCGTTTTGCTGTTCCAACAACTCTTTTAAATTTCTCCTCAATTTCAACTTGTTTTCTTTGAAGTTCCATTTGTTGTTCAACTTGCTGTCTTTGTAACGCAACATTTTGTTCCGTTTGGAATTTAAGTAATTGAAAAAGAGAATCTTTGAATTCAGTGTCCATCATTCACGAATTCAAGTTATGCACCACACAATTTACACTTGTAAAAATGAATCAGTTTTCCCCACAACGTGCTTAATATAATTAGTTTGCTCAACTAATACACAAAACAAGAAATATATTATTCCTTAATAAAAAAAAATTCAATCCCAGTTCTTTTGTTTGAAAAACAAAACTAAGAAAAAAAAATTTTTTTTAATTTTTTTTTTATATATATATGTGTACGTAGTTTTACAAAACCAAGTCCGTCGCTATAAGCCTAATAAAACTAGTTTTATGGGAAATCTTTTTAACCCCTTTTCATTTTGCAAAAATGCGACTTGCTTATTTAACAGTTCTTTGTTAGAAGCACAAATGACTTACGCGAATATATTTTTTTACTGTCCGTCCTTTGCTCTCGACAATTCTGTGGTAGACCGTTTTAATAAATAGTCAATCCGGATTTTTCTCAAATATCAGATGTTGTCCTAATAATAACGACAAACTTACACAATATCTGTAATAGTTGACGCGGATAACATTTATCTTAACGAGTCAGTGAAACTTGAAGAGAAAAAAAAATAAAGGTATCAGTGTATTCAATTATTTCAATAATTGAAAATGTCTTACGCGTTTTTTAGTTTTCGATTTTTGGTAGCAGGTTTTGAGTTTGTGTGTTTTTTTTCGCTTAACTACTCAGTAGTTAATTTGCTGTTAATCCTTGCGAATCCAAATATCTGACTAAGATGGGTTTTTTTTCCGTGAAGATCTTGCGAATCACTTTGGGTGATTTTTTTTTTGCAGTGAAATCGTTTCGATTCCTCGTCGCCAATCTGTTGTGAAGTTGTTCCACAGTAAATAATAAATAGAGGAAGTCAAGTCGAGGGTTGGTTTAACAAGTGTATTAACAAAGTAAGAAAGTGACTAGCACTTGGCTAGACAGTTACAAGTCTGTGCTTTGTCTTCTCTGTGTCTCTGGTGACTCGCACTATTTATAGTGACAACCGGTGTAGTTTCTCCTGTGTAAGAACGGCCGGTGTAACAATTATATTTTATCCGGATTACCAGACACTCCCTCAAAAAACTTCCAACGAGAAAGTGACATCCATTTGAAAAATTCACAAACGGATCAAACTTTTTCAAATATTTGTACTTGTGTGTTATTTCGTCAAATCAATCAAAACGAAGAAAGTCTTGAAACAAAAACCAAACGTTGATGAATACATAAATAATATTTTTGGTTTTACTTTTTTCATTTTCCATATATATATATATATATATATATATATATATATATATATATATATATATATATATATATATATATATATATATTCTGTTTAACTCATGTGCTGCCCATGGATACGTGGCTCACCAAAATTATGAACGACATAGTATTCTTACGTTTTTTCAAAGCGTTTAACTCGGTTAAGAACAGGCTACCCCTTTACAGGTTATATTCTCTTGATGATAAAATTGATTGGGTCCTTCCTTCACCATCGTACCTCTCCTGTCCAAGTGAATGATTGTCTATCCACTGAGACGAGTGCGTGTCGCAAGGATTTGTCCTCGGTCCAGTTCTGTTTCTTATATTTGTGTATGATCTCCCAGATGAATTGATTAAAAAGTACTACTCATTGCGGACTGGTATCACCTAGACGTAACTATGATCAACTATGAGTGATACACATGATGTAAAACTGGTATCACCTAGACGTAACTATGATCAACTATGAGTGATACACATGATGTAAAACTGGTATCACCTAGACGTAACTATGATCAACTATGAGTGATACACATGATGTAAAACCGGTGTCACCTAAACGTAACTATGATCAACTATGAGTGATACACATGATGTAAAACTGGTATCACCTAGACGTAACTATGATCAACTATGAGTGATACACATGATGTAAAACTGGTATCACCTAGACGTAACTATGATCAACTATGAGTGATACACATGATGTAAAACTGGTATCACCTAGACGTAACTATGATCAACTATGAGTGATACACATAATGTAAAACTGGTATCACCTAGACGTAACTATGATCAACTATGAGTGATACACATGATGTAAAGCTGGTATCACCTAGACGTAACTATGATCAACTATGAGTGATACACATGATGTAAAGCTGGTATCACCTAGACGTAACTATGATCAACTATGAGTGATACACATGATGTAAAACCGGTGTCACCTAAACGTAACTATGATCAACTATGAGTGATACACATGATGTAAAACTGGTATCACCTAGACGTAACTATGATCAACTATGAGTGATACACATGATGTAAAACTGGTATCACCTAAACGTAACTATGATCAACTATGAGTGATACACATGATGTAAAACTGGTATCACCTAGACGTAACTATGATCAACTATGAGTGATACACATGATGTAAAACTGGTATCACCTAGACGTAACTATGATCAACTATGAGTGATACACATGATGTAAAACTGGTATCACCTAGACGTAACTATGATCAACTATGAGTGATACACATGATGTAAAACTGGTATCACCAAACCGTAACTATGATCAACTATGAGTGATACACATGATGTAAAACTGGTAGCACCTAGACGTAACTATGATCAACTATGAGTAATACACATGATGTAAAACTGGTAGCATGATCAACTATGAGTGATACACACGATGTAAAACTGGTAGCACCTAGACGTAACTATGATCAACTATGAGTGATACACATGATGTAAAACTGGTATCACCTAGACGTAACTATGATCAACTATGAGTGATACACATGATGTAAAACTGGTAGCACCTAGACGTAACTATGATCAACTATGAGTGATACACATGATGTAAAACTGGTATCACCTAGACGTAACTATGATCAACTATGAGTGATACACATGATGTAAAACTGGTATCACCTAGACGTAACTATGATAAACTATGAGTGATACACATGATGTAAAACTGGTAGCACCTAGACGTAACTATGATCAACTATGAGTGATACACATGATGTAAAACTGGTATCACCTAGACGTAACTATGATCAACTATGAGTAATACACATGATGTAAAACTGGTAGCATGATCAACTATGAGTGATACACACGATGTAAAACTGGTAGCACCTAGACGTAACTATGATCAACTATGAGTGATACACATGATGTAAAACTGGTATCACCTAGACGTAACTATGATCAACTATGAGTGATACACATGATGTAAAACTGGTATCACCTAGACGTAACTATGATCAACTATGAGTGATACACATGATGTAAAACTGGTATCACGTAAGCGTAACTATGATCAACTATGAGTGATACACATGATGTAAAACTGGTATCACCTAGACGTAACTATGATCAACTATGAGTGATACACATGATGTAAAACTGGTATCACCTAGACGTAACTATGATCAACTATGAGTGATACACATGATGTAAAACTGGTATCACCTAGACGTAACTATGATCAACTATGAGTGATACACATGATGTAAAACTGGTATCACCAAACCGTAACTATGATCAACTATGAGTGATACACATGATGTAAAACTGGTAGCACCTAGACGTAACTATGATCAACTATGAGTAATACACATGATGTAAAACTGGTAGCATGATCAACTATGAGTGATACACACGATGTAAAACTGGTAGCACCTAGACGTAACTATGATCAACTATGAGTGATACACATGATGTAAAACTGGTGTCACCTAAACGTAACTATGATCAACTATGAGTGATACACATGATGTAAAACTGGTATCACCTAGACGTAACTATGATCAACTATGAGTGATACACATGATGTAAAACTGGTATCACCTAGACGTAACTATGATCAACTATGAGTGATACACATGATGTAAAACTGGTAGCACCTAGACGTAACTATGATCAACTATGAGTAATACACATGATGTAAAACTGGTAGCATGATCAACTATGAGTGATACACACGATGTAAAACTGGTAGCACCTAGACGTAACTATGATCAACTATGAGTGATACACATGATGTAAAACCGGTGTCACCTAAACGTAACTATGATCAACTATGAGTGATACACATGATGTAAAACTGGTAGCACCTAGACGTAACTATGATCAACTATGAGTGATACACATGATGTAAAACTGGTATCACCTAGACGTAACTATGATCAACTATGAGTGATACACATGATGTAAAACTGGTATCACCTAGACGTAACTATGATCAACTATGAGTGATACACATGATGTAAAACTGGTAGCACCTAGACGTAACTATGATCAACTATGAGTGATACACATGATGTAAAACTGGTATCACCTAGACGTAACTATGATCAACTATGAGTAATACACATGATGTAAAACTGGTAGCATGATCAACTATGAGTGATACACACGATGTAAAACTGGTAGCACCTAGACGTAACTATGATCAACTATGAGTGATACACATGATGTAAAACTGGTATCACCTAGACGTAACTATGATCAACTATGAGTGATACACATGATGTAAAACTGGTAGCACCTAGACGTAACTATGATCAACTATGAGTGATACACATGATGTAAAACTGGTATCACCTAGACGTAACTATGATCAACTATGAGTAATACACATGATGTAAAACTGGTAGCATGATCAACTATGAGTGATACACACGATGTAAAGCTGGTATCACCTAGACGTAACTATGATCAACTATGAGTGATACACATGATGTAAAACTGGTATCACCTAGACGTAACTATGATCAACTATGAGTGATACACATGATGTAAAACTGGTATCACGTAGACGTAACTATGATCAACTATGAGTAATACACATGATGTAAAACTGGTAGCATGATCAACTATGAGTGATACACACGATGTAAAACTGGTATCACCTAGACGTAACTATGATCAACTATGAGTGATACACATGATGTAAAACTGGTAGCACCTAGACGTAACTATGATCAACTATGAGTGATACACATGATGTAAAACTGGTATCACCTAGACGTAACTATGATCAACTATGAGTGATACACATGATGTAAAACTGGTATCACCTAGACGTAACTATGATCAACTATGAGTGATACACATGATGTAAAACTGGTATCACGTAGACGTAACTATGATCAACTATGAGTGATACACATGATGTAAAACTGGTATCACCTAGACGTAACTATGATCAACTATGAGTGAAACACATGATGTAAAACTGGTATCACCTAGACGTAACTATGATTAACTTCAGGATAATTTAAACAACATCTGATCGTGGTCTTCAATCTGGGATTTACTGCTGAACTTTGAAAATGCATTTTCCTATCGGCTCTCCATCTACTGCTCACCCTCCCCTTACTATTGGTTTCCTACCCAAGCCACTCAATATCGTCGCTAATGGGAAAGAACTTGGTGCGATTGTGGACATCTCCTTCAAGCCAACGAGCCACTGTATCGAGATGGCGAATTTAGCCATGCGAGTTCTCTACGTGATCCGGGGATCCTTTCTCAACCTAACGGTAGACATTTTCCGTTTCTTATACATAACTCAGATATGGCACATTCTTGATTATGCCATCCAAGCAACAAATCCTTATCTACAAAAGATATCCTACACCTGGAGCGTGTTTAACGGTTGGCCACCAAGATGGTGACAGGACTCTCCACACTTATACACAAAGAGTGGCTCCAAAAACTAAATCTGTTTTCATATGAATAGCAGAGGATGCGAAGAGACTTGATTCTGGGGCACAAAATCATCAACGGGAATTCAAATCTATCTTTCGAGAAGTGTATATATATAGTAAGCTATGAAAATATATGTATGACAATTAAGCTACACAGAGGCTCCCGCGTTTCATCCCCGGGGGAATCTTCAGGCTAAAATGCATGGAGTTATTTTTGCCGGGTGTTTTATATACACGGCTGGCTAGTTAACCAATCAGATTCTTTGTTGCTCTCAGCCAATCGTTGGGCTTCCCACGAACAAAGGTGTAGTTAGTGTTACTTCCTATATCCTGTTCTATTGTTCTGTTTTCTATAGATTGGCCTATATCCTGTTTTCTTTGTTGTATAATGGGTGAATTTATTTAACACGTGGTTCCTTGTATTTCTATTTTAGGTTTTGATTTTTAAATTGTTAAGATTTTTGTTTAGTTTAGTTTTTTTTACTTATTTGTTTATTTATTTATTTATTTATTTATCGTTAGCCTAAGGTAAATTTATTTCTGTGTAAACAGCTGTTTGCTATCTCACTTCTACAGTTTAATAGATTTCGTGGGTCTTTAAAGTTTAGGATTTCAAATTTTTCATTCAGGCATAATCTCCACGGGTCGTCTAAATTTCTACATTTACTGGCTTCTCGTATTATTTTCCATTGAATTATTGGTGAGCGTTCATTTTCTTTGAGCTCCCAATAGTGGTTTGCTACTGCTGTTTTAATTCGACGTTCTCTGTTTTTAAATGTGCTTTTGTGGTCATCATATCTGGTTTTAAAATCTAGGGAAGTCATACCTACGTAGTACATATTGTTATTCGGCCGTTCCTTGGCAAATATTGTGGCTTGGTATACAATACTTTTGGTTAGGCATTTATTTTGTAGTGGACATAGTGTACGGGAGCCTCTGTGTAGCTTAATTGCCATAAATATATTTTCATAGCTTACGTATCGAGCACTGTTGAAGTAAATACTGAAAATTGATACATAAAATTATATCTCCATATAAAATTTTATGTGGATACATGAAATAGTAATATACGTTACGATTTAAAAAAAAATCTGTTACGATTTTTCTTTTAAAATTAATATCGCATCTTTAAAGGTATTTTACCTCATTCCTTATTCTTAAATTTCAATTAGATGCTTACAAAAAAATGAACTTTATTTGATATATATATATATATATATATATATATATATATATATATATATATATATATATATATATATATATATATATATATATATATTCATATTTGTGTGTGTTTCACCTGAAGATGATTCGACAAAGAATCGAAAACGTTAGTGATACTTATGGACCATACATTAATTATTTTGATTTTGACACAAAAATGATTATTAGAAAAACTGAAAATTTAAAATAAAAAAAGGTAGAATCAAGTAAATGAATTCTGTTATGTTCAACAATATTTGCTTAAATGAAAGAATGCTGACTAAATACACACGCACACACAATAAAGGTGTGGGTGCGGAAATGAAACTACAGTAAATTGTTCAGATAAGTCACAATATGTGTGTGTGTGTGTGGGTGTGTGTGGACAGGGAAATGAATTGCTTATTTCCTGGTTGACTCCGCTGATACACACACACACGGACACACGGACACACGGATACACGTCCGCGTGTGCTCATGTCGGGTTTGGTTTTAAAGCCACTAAACTGTATACTACTTGCTGTAATTGCATTGTTAATCTATTATGATTAGCTCAATAAAAACGCCAATTGATCGACCCGCTAATGCAGACAATAAGAGGCAGCAGACATACGGTGATACTACTACTACTACTGATACTACTACTACTGATACTACTACTACTGATAGACCGCGTTGACCTTTCTTTCTTTTAGCGAAAGCGTTTCTGATTGAGTTGTTAGGTGATCTCTCGGGATTAAGCTACGAACAAACGAAATCCCCCTCGCTAAACCTGCTGTGTGGTGTTTGATTGGAGGATTATCGTTGATTTTTGCAGCCTGCCTCCATTGTGTGAAAAGTTGTCGGCGAGAGATAATCCACTTTTGCGGTCGGTCGACAAAAATGCAGCTTTCATCCTTTCATCCACGGTCGTTTCTTTTTCCTTTTTTTCCTCTTGAAACAGGCAGGAAGGAAGAAAGAGACCGCGTTTACTTTCATGATGATGATGATGATGATGATGATGATGATGATGATGATGATGATGATGATGATGATGATGATGATGATGAGGCGGCAGGTGATCTTGTCTGGGGATAAGATTATGATTACTTCCTATTTCAGTCACCTAATTTATTTAGAGCGAAATGGATTTCGGTATCACTCCCAAACAACTTATTTTATACTGAAACCATGTTTTAGTAAAACAAATAACATTAAGATACTAAGTTTCATAGGGCAGGTGAAAGGCCAAGATTAAAACCAGACTGAAAAAATATAGTCGCCATCTTTATAAAAATGTTCAGAAAGAGGCCAGCTAAGAAAGAACGATAACTCTTAATAATGTTTTTGTTAAAAATCAGGGTTATTAACTTGGGTAATCGTTCTTACTTCGCTAGCCTTTTTCTGGACATTTTTTAATAAATATGGCGACTATATTTTCGTTTCGGCGTTTCATGTGTACTATATATATATATATATATATATATATATATATATATATATATATATATATATATATATATATATATATATTCTTCGAACTTATATGCAAGCATTAGTGTATCACAATAATGGGTTAGACAAATAATTAACATAAATTACTGAAGACTCAAAACCATAAAAAAATAACAAGTCGGAAATACACATTTGGTTAGGATTTTTTATGCAATTTCGTGTTAGGATTTGGATTATGACGTAAGTTAATGGACAATGAACAATTAAACAGATGAGATTTCTGAAGCAGATGTGATCAGTTATTAGAAATTTAGTAAACAAATGATATTCGCAAATATATTGAATCGGAACTAATGCGAAGAATGTGGATGATGTGAATCGTGACGCAATGCGAGATAGGTAAATAGATAGACAGACCGACGAAAAGTAACAAGGGGTACACAGAGAGAATACGGAACGACAGAGAAGAAAGACGGAAGAGACCGAGTTTACGCTAAGCTAGATAAACATAAACAGGCAGAAAACGTAGCAATCTCACAGATAAACCATGAATGAAGTGGCAACGTAATCTTGTTTCATGTGGCTTGCATAAATAAAACAAAAAGGAAAACATTTTTCACAGCTACAAACGAAGATGTACGAGTTTCCTTTTTATGTGGCATTGTACAAATTGCAAACTGTGAACAAAGTGGAAACTACGACACGCCAACGCAAACAACAAACAAATAGCAGCAGCAGGTTGTAGTAACGAAAACAAACTGAACTATAAACTACAGATAGACTTTCGAATTTCGTTGCCACTCTTATTAGAAAAAGGTCTCGCTATATAAGTATCTGAGAAGTTGCCAATTTTATCTCAAGTGATATAATCATGACGATACTTTAAACAATAGGTTTCTAAATTGATTAAATACTAAAAAGTCGAACAATTTTCGAATAGTTCCCATTTACTTGCATCCACACGAGGGCAAAGTTAGACACAAAGTCGGTTTTTAATGTGGGGTAAATCTAGCTCCTCCTAAAATAAGCATTTTTGATTGGAACAATTTTTGTGTTAGTAATGGGGATCATCTTGCGTTGTGTCGAAAATAATACAGATAAGAAAAACATCCCTCCTATGAAGGTGTTTATGGATGGTGTAACCTTAGTCGCAGAATCCAGATCACAGGTGAAATAACTGCTGACCCGGCTACAAGAGCTCTTCAAATGGGCTGTTATGAAAATGAAGCTATCAAAATGTCTCAGTTTATCCATAATTAAAGGATCATGCAAATAAACAATGAGAACGAAATCCTTACAATCAACAAAAAAGGCGTAGATGTTACTCTCTGACTAATCGACGTCGTAGGCAGGACCTAACAAAATGCTAAAAAATGGATTTCGCTCAATTGATAAATGTGACCTTCTTCAATAAATACACATTACTGTGTATTTATTTTAGGTTCATTCCATCGTTATCCTGGTTGATGAGGTGTGGTCTACAAAAGTTGAGATAATGGACCGCTTGATCAGTAAGCTTATGACAAAATTGTTGAGGTGTCTAATTCCTTGACAAACGTAACACAATAGAGGTCATCAACAAAGGTAAACCTTCCAACGTCGTCACTTGTTGAGAAATATAAATTAGCTAAAGCTCGAGTTTTTCAGATGCTACCAGACTCTTGCGACCAACTAGTGAAGAATGTCCAACCATCTGTAAAATGGAAATCAAACTAAGCTGTAGAAGATTCGGAATTTTGTATAAGGATGAAATAAATAAGTTGTAGAAATGGGTTGTCCGCAACCAAGTTTGAAGATCTTTCTGTCACGTAGAAATAAAAATTTACATTCAGCTTTTTGTATTTTTTTTTACCATGAAACAATAGATGAGAACTATTATGGCTCTTCTTTAGTTGATGTTCTTGTTGTAAGGGAGATAACTTATCTCGATTTTATGCTTGTAACAATTGATGTCAAACTTTTTCCATTTAAATTTACGATTTTTGACCCTCACTCTTTTTAAAACGTTTAAAAATAATTAACATATAGACTTTGTTGAATTTTCTAGTGACAACATACCAGATAAAAAATAAAGAAAAATATACACAAAATGTGTCTAGTCGTGAATATATATATATATATATATATATATATATATATATATATATATATATATATATATATATATATATATATATATATATATATAATTATTTTTATTTACACAGACATGTACAAAATCTGCGACACTGGCATGTCGATGTTATCGATCAACGGTTATTATAAACTGAGATCTCATCAGGCATCCGATCTTAACCTTAGATCATATTTGGAAAGAACTAACGCTGCCTGATGAGATCTCAGTTTATAATAACTGTTGATCGATAACATCGACACGCCAGTGTCGCAGATTTTGTACATGTCTGTGTAAATAAAAATAATCATATATAAAAGCTCTATTTGTATATTGAGCACTTTTTATAAAACCCGGTTGAAAATCTTTGGTATACTAACCTGTGGATGTTTTACCTGGATTATATATATATATATATATATATATATATATATATATATATATATATATATATATATATATATATAATAATCCAGGTAAAACATCCACATATCCATATATATATATATATATATATATATATATATATATATATATATATATATATATATATATGCGTTGTTTTGACTTCTAAAACTGAAATTTTCAATGTTTTAATAGATTTACGACTTTTTGTGGTCACATGGAAAGAGGAAAATACGAAAACGGTTAGGAATCCGTTAACATTTAAACCCTAACCCTAACCCTAAACCCTAACCCTAACCCTAACCCTAACCCTAATATTTAACATTTTAAAAAAGATATTTTGTTGTTTCATTGTTTCTTAAACTTTGTTAAAATCAATTGTTGAAATAAAAAAAAAAATTCTTGTTTTTGTAAATAAATTTCTTTGTTTTTTTTCCTCCTTGGTTTGCTCTCGTCCAGCTAGATTTTGTGAATTATAAAAATATTATTTCTTTGATACGACAGGGGCGCATGGGAAAATTAATGTTTTCTTTTGGTTTAGGAGCACATATTTTACTTTTGCTCTTAAACTATATGTTAAACTAGAAATTATTCGTCATTTAAAAAAGTTCAAATTACTTTCTAATTTACAAAGTGTCACAACAGTAAACCCACGCCAGCCATTTTTTAATCTATTATGGTAACACTCCCAAATTAGAAAATAATTTCGAACGAAACTGAAGAGTATCAGGTAATTAACGACTCGAATCGAAATTGAAATGCAAAAGCCAAGTATTATGGTTCATGTGCGCTACGAGACCAAAGTAAAATATTAATCTACACGCGCTCCTGTTGCACCAAAGAACTCAACGTTTTAGCGTGTACATTACTATAATATATACGATTGGACGTGAACTTGAAATATCCGATTTCATAGTACGTGTCGGTATCAATTAAGCGAATCACGCACTTATTTCTACTTCATTGAGTTACCCAACGGAGATTGTCTACAAACATCCCGGTTATAGTGGAATTGGATATATCGGAAATTCTAACAGGAGAACTTACCAATCCCTACTTCAGAGGAAACTAAGAAACGGGCGGAAGAAGACGACATTAAAATATACTGCTATCCCGGAAGCAGCCTTATTGAAAACACGTGGACCATTATATCG
This sequence comes from Sepiola atlantica, assembly GCA_963556195.1. Taxonomy (NCBI): domain Eukaryota; kingdom Metazoa; phylum Mollusca; class Cephalopoda; order Sepiida; family Sepiolidae; genus Sepiola; species Sepiola atlantica. The sequence goes on from OY744520.1 coordinate 8,178,091, forward strand.
CGAATCGTTGGCGAGCCGTACAGTAATGGCTGGAAAAGATGCCGACAAATATGTGGGTCACCGAAATAATCCGTGAGCTGTTTCGAAAACTGCGGGGTTGCAAACATATCTCGCCCAACAGAAAGATTTATGTGGAATAAGGGTAAAAAGTACGAAACACAAGATGCGTCCATTCAATCTACGCGTTTAGCGATGAAATTGTTTTTGACACTTAAGCGTGACAAACCGACGGACAGAGCTCTATTATCTGTCCGTCTAAAATACGATGCGCCCGTTCTATCTGTGCGTTTAGCGATGAAAATGCTATTTAAAACTGTGACGTCCGACGGACGGAGCTTCTCACAGAAATCTAAAAACGCATTAATTTTCAATATAACGTATTTTCAAAATTATTATTTGGCTTTATTTGAATACATAGTTCAGTTGATTGTTTCAATGATTCGTTGACTGTTAAGTGCTTCAAGGTAATCACAATTGTTTTCCGGTAATCACAATTGTTTTCAGGTAATCACAATAGTTTTCCGGTAATCACAATTGTTTTAAGGTAATCATAATTGTTATGAGGTAATCACAATTGCTTCAAGGTAATCACAATTGTTTGAGGTAATCATAATTGTTTTGAGGTAATCACACTTGCTTCAAGGTAATCACAATTGTTTGAGGTAATCATAATTGTTTTGAGGTAATCACACTTGCTTCAAGGTAATCACAATTGCTTGAGGTAATCATAATTGTTTTGAGGTAATCACACTTGCTTCAAGGTAATCACAATTGTTTGAGGTAATCATAATTGTTTTGAGGTAATCACACTTGCTTCAAGGTAATCACAATTGCTTGAGGTAATCATAATTGTTTTGAGGTAATCACACTTGCTTCAAGGTAATCACAATTGTTTGAGGTAATCATAATTGTTTTGAGGTAATCACACTTGCTTCAAGGTAATCACAATTGCTTGAGGTAATCATAATTGTTTTGAGGTAATCACACTTGCTTCAAGGTAATCACAATTGTTTGAGGTAATCATAATTGTTTTGAGGTAATCACACTTGCTTCAAGGTAATCACAATTGCTTGAGGTAATCATAATTGTTTTGAGGTAATCACACTTGCTTCAAGGTAATCACAATTGCTTGAGGTAATCATAATTGTTTTGAGGTAATCACACTTGCTTCAAGGTAATCACAATTGTTTGAGGTAATCATAATTGTTTTGAGGTAATCACACTTGCTTCAAGGTAATCACAATTGCTTGAGGTAATCATAATTGTTTTGAGGTAATCACACTTGCTTCAAGGTAATCACAATTGCTTGAGGTAATCATAATTGTTTTGAGGTAATCACACTTGCTTCAAGGTAATCACAATTGTTTGAGGTAATCATAATTGTTTTGAGGTAATCACACTTGCTTCAAGGTAATCACAATTGCTTGAGGTAATCATAATTGTTTTGAGGTAATCACACTTGCTTCAAGGTAATCACAATTGCTTGAGGTAATCATAATTGTTTTGAGGTAATCACACTTGCTTCAAGGTAATCACAATTGTTTGAGGTAATCATAATTGTTTTGAGGTAATCACACTTGCTTCAAGGTAATCACAATTGCTTGAGGTAATCATAATTGTTTTGAGGTAATCACACTTGCTTCAAGGTAATCACAATTGTTTGAGGTAATCATAATTGTTTTGAGGTAATCACACTTGCTTCAAGGTAATCACAATTGCTTGAGGTAATCATAATTGTTTTGAGGTAATCACACTTGCTTCAAGGTAATCACAATTGTTTGAGGTAATCATAATTGTTTTGAGGTAATCACACTTGCTTCAAGGTAATCACAATTGCTTGAGGTAATCATAATTGTTTTGAGGTAATCACACTTGCTTCAAGGTAATCACAATTGCTTGAGGTAATCATAATTGTTTTGAGGTAATCACACTTGCTTCAAGGTAATCACAATTGTTTGAGGTAATCATAATTGTTTTGAGGTAATCACACTTGCTTCAAGGTAATCACAATTGCTTGAGGTAATCATAATTGTTTTGAGGTAATCACACTTGCTTCAAGGTAATCACAATTGCTTGAGGTAATCATAATTGTTTTGAGGTAATCACACTTGCTTCAAGGTAATCACAATTGTTTGAGGTAATCATAATTGTTTTGAGGTAATCACACTTGCTTCAAGGTAATCACAATTGCTTGAGGTAATCATAATTGTTTTGAGGTAATCACACTTGCTTCAAGGTAATCACAATTGCTTGAGGTAATCATAATTGTTTTGAGGTAATCACACTTGCTTCAAGGTAATCACAATTGTTTGAGGTAATCATAATTGTTTTGAGGTAATCACACTTGCTTCAAGGTAATCACAATTGCTTGAGGTAATCATAATTGTTTTGAGGTAATCACACTTGCTTCAAGGTAATCACAATTGTTTTAAGTCGTGTCCTATTATATTTTGCAATTGGTAAACCTTATTATAATTGAGATCTAGTGTATAATCGTAACCGCAATTAAGTCACATTTCTAAAACAAAAACATTCTACGTCAGATTTTTATATATACACTAGAAAAAATGTTATTCGCTGGGTCACCCACTGAGCTCGGTTCGATTTATCGGTGAAATCGTACAATTATTGTTCTTCTAACAACTCGTTTACAAAAGTAAAACTTTTTATTGATACAATGATTCGCAATATTAAATTACCGTAAAAGATATCGTCAACCAAAACAAACTAACTATGTATTATACATTATTATAATGACACAAAAAAAAAACATTATTATGATAACAACAAAAAACATTTAAAACAAGGCTAAAACATCCACAATAACATGGTCATTCCATTGTTTTGCTCGGAGACAACACTTGGGTTGGTATATATATATATATATATATATATATATATATATATATATATATATATATATATATATATATATATATATATATATATATATATATATTTAAATACAGATTTTAATCAGACATGAACCAGTGGTTTCTGACAAGAAACGGGTTTAATTCTCGATTCCGTCTTCTTCAGCATAGTCTGAAATAGTAAATGATGGAATTTCTTCAAAAAACAATTTATAACCGTTATGAAACGCTATGTACACAGAATTTGAAATGGAGGGCCGGCGAGACGCTTAGATCAGAAAAATAGCCGTTAAGTAAGAGATTCTATATTTAGAATTTACTATTTCAGACTATGCTGAAGAAGACGGAATCGGGAATTACACCCGTTTCTTGTCAGAAACCACTGGTCCATGTCTGATTAAAATCTGTATTTAAAAATAAAAATATTACGCTCTTAATTTAATTTAATTGAGCACTCTACTGGTATTTCCCTTTTATTCTTTTTTGAGTATACCTTTATACTTTATATATATATATATATATATATATATATATATATATATATATATATATATATATATACCATGACTAATATTTCCGAGTCTTTTAATTACATTAGAAAACTTCTTAATAAAACAAAGAAAAAGGTGGTACTGTTTCGCCTACATATTGTAAATTATTATAAACAGTACTGTTATTTGTGAAAAATTAGGATTAACATTAGAAGAAAAATACAAAAAACTTCCATCTATGTATTGGATACCTAAAATGCATAAAACACCAGTTGGCTCCCGTTTCATTGTTGCCTCAAAAATGTGCATCACTAAACCTTTAAGTAAGGCTGTGTCTAAAATCTTTAAATTAATCATAAACCAAATAAATAATTTCCATAAAAAAAGTAAATTCTATAGTAATATAAACCTATTTTGGGTGGTAAATAATTCCGATCTAGTAAAAGAAAAATTAGATCGTATTAATTCTATAAACAGGCTAAATCAATCGCGACATATGATTTTAGTACATTATATACAAAAATACCACATAAAGAACTTATTAAAGAATTAGGTAATACTATAGATTTAGCTTTTGCAGGAGGAAAAGGTAAATACATTTTTAGGCAGATCTATATTTACATAGACTGGAATATATATATATGTCATCATTAATTAAAAAACGATATATCTAGAGCGTATAGTTATCATGGATGTAGGCGATATATTGACGACCTTGTTTGCATTAATGATAGCGATGAGTTTGCAAATACTAAACATTTAATATATCCTAAAGAGTTAAAATAAAACTGTGAACATAAGGGAACACAAGCTACTTTTCTTGATTTGGATATAAAAATTGAAGATAAAATATTTATCTATAAACTGTTTGATAAAAGAAATTCATTCCCTTTTCGTATCGTGCGAATGCCATATAAAAATAGTACTAGCCCTGTGTATATATTTTACGGGAGTATTATGTCTGAATTTCTGAGGATTGCTCGTGTTACCTTAAAATTAGTAGATTTCATGCCCCCAATTTCTGATCTAATAATAA
>OY744520.1:8187490-8244990 GCA_963556195.1 Sepiola atlantica
CATTCCAGTGGATTTAATTTCGTAATTAAATTTTCTTTTTAATTATGATTTAAATTTTTTTTGTTTTTTATGCAATTGCATGTTTTATTAGAATAAATATTCGAATGATTTTAATTAAAAACAGTATTTCAAAGTAATTCAAACTTATGTCGACGCAAGAAACACATACACAGGCGTGTGAAGTTCTCTCACAATTTTATCAATATAGATTTACTTGTTTTGAATATTTGATGCAATAAAAACATGTAACAGTTCATTAGTAGTATCGGGTGTATCAGAGTTACAGAGCGTGACACTCGTAGGTAAGTAGACGTACGATACGAGCATATTAATATAGATAAAAATATATTCAATAAAAAAACAAAAACAAAATAAAATTGTTGACGTTAAAATCTTTTGACATTGTTTTTGTTATTGTTTTTTAGTGCGCGTGTGTGCGTGTGTGTGTGTGTGTGTGTGTGTGTGTGTGTGTGTGTGTGTGTGTGTGTGTGTGTGTGTGTGTGTGTGTGGAGGGGGCACTCCTTTGTAATAAAAATCCGCACTGATAATTTCTGTTTGTTTGGCTCTTTTTTACGGATTTTAAGATGGCGGAAATGTTTTTCTTAAAAGATAAGGCGAGCTAATCACGTCAAAGGTTAGCTTAAGATGTTTCCCATTCGTCACAACAACAATAACAATATTTTAGTGATCTCCGGTGTTAATATTTTTGCCACTGACTGTTCTTCGTTAGTCAGTAATTTCGTTAGTTCGCAATTCTGTTTTTCCGTTAGGGAGAAAAAGGTAGGATCACCTCAAGAAAAACCAAGCCTGAAAGAGACCCCACCACCAGCATTCAATCCACTGGACTCCAAACAGCTAAAGAGTAAGTCTTTCAAGACCACAATAGGGAAGTAAGGGGTTACAAGGCTGTCTGACAAAACAGTCTACCTCTTAACTGGTTACATGGCTGACCAGAAACCGGTGTTTTTATTGTAACACCATCACTCTCCAACAAACGCTAAAGAGGGCCTTCTCTTCAAGAGGTAAGACTGAACACGCCAGACATCAACCTGACATTTTGAGAGTCCATAATATGTATAATTAATGTCCTGCTTTTAGGGAACGAAAAAAAGTTCATATTGCTGTTGTTTGGACGTAAGCTTAGGTATCGAATTGTATGGGGAGTAGGTCCACATGGTCGTCATCTTGTCGACTAATGTGGCTAACAACGAGTTTGGTGTGCGTCCCAAGAGAAGAGTTTGGTGGTCTAACTGAGCGACGTGGGTGAGTTAGGCAGTTGTGCCTTCTCGCGGCTTAAGAAAGAGAAAGAGAGAGAGAGAGAGAGAGAGAGAGAGAACAGTGGCGATCCGCTCCCTAAAAGAACATTAGGGACCAGTACTCTACTCGCATAAGAGATTGCTTCTGATTGGGTAAATCAGAATCGAAATTAAATGGTTGCTCTAATCAACGCCATGCTCACAAGTCAAGCATATATTTCGACCATCGTTGGCGGCGGCTGATTCTTGTTGTCGCCGTTGTATGGTGTACTAACTACTGCTGCTGCCGATCAAGTGTCTGTATTTCGGCTCCTGGCATCGCAGGAAAGATGACGAGGAGTTCTCCGGAATCGTGTTGTTTTCCAAAGTCTCCGAGGGAGAGGGGGGAGGTCTGCTTAGTAGGCCTGGTTAATGTGGAGGCGTCTCTGCTAGTGGAGATGTGGTTCAGGAGAGTCAGACCGTCGAGGACGTCTCAGAGGTTGGAAAGATGCAGCGGGTAGGTCTGGTTGCCGCGGTCGGGGTTACTGAGGTTAAAGAAAGCCGTTATTCTGTAAGTTCGTGATAGAATTATTTTCGTTATTCCGTTAGTACATTATTTCGTTAATCCATTATTTTGTTAATCCATTATTCCGTTACTACATTATTTCGTTAATCTGTTACTTCCTAAGCCAGTTATGTCGTCATTCCGCTATTCTGTTAGTTTGTTATACTGGCATTTTTTGTTTATTCTGTTAGTCTGTAATTTCATTAGTCCGTTATTCCGTTAATCCCTTATTTCGTTAGTTTGTTATTCCGTTGTTACATTAATCCGTTATTCTGTTAGTCCGTGTTTAGTTCGTTATTCCGTTATTCGTTTATTTTATTATTCCGTTAGTCCGTTATTTCGTTAATCCATTATTTTGTTAATCAATTATTCCGTTAGTTCGTTATTTCATTAGTATTTCGTTCATTATTCTATTATTCTATTATCCCGTTATTCCGTTACTATTCTGATTTTTTCAAAAGTGGTCTATTAGTTTATCAGAAAATTTTGCGTTAAGTTCTATGAAAATGAACCCATAAAACTGAATGAGCCAAAGTTTTCATGAACACCTTTGTTTGCCCCTCCCCCACCCCCAGTAGCGGGGCTAAAATACCCTTTAAATGTTTCAAAATGGCATTTATTTTTCAAATATCTAAATTTTCCTTGATAAGTTTTTACTCAAAACCCACAAAAATAAAATAAAATTACTGATCATTTACATGAAACGTGTACTGATTACCCCAGAAAAAACTCTAGTTTGCACCCCCCCCTCACTCTGGGAGGATTGCAAAAATAACCCCTTCCCCATAACTGGCACAAGTTGCACTTGTTCATAAACATCTAAAGTACACTTATTAGTTTTGTTCCAAAATCCAACAAAATTTGTTCCAAACGGTTGTTTACATGATTCAAGTAGGATTAGTGATCGCAGAGGGACCACACATCAATTGCTTGTTTTATCAGCAAGTATAACAAGACAGCACAGTTCTAATAATGTAATATTTATTTACCTCCTCTCCAGGAGGTTAGGCACAAGGCCAATTTTATCTTACTCCCACAAGGTAAGATGTGACCCAAGGTCGGGTCGGGAAAGTAGGACTTGAAAAGCCAGCGTTCGAGAGGTGAGCACTCTGGCCATTAAAAATTGCCTGAGCAGCTCTGTCTGCATTCCCCGGTAGGGGCGCCCCAGGCAGTAAGCAATAAACTTACTCCTCCCCAAAGAGGGGGGGAACGCCTGGGAGGGTGCACCTCCTAGAACTGCACAGGACGAACCCACAGACCGGCGAAATCAAGCCCCGAAGGACAAGACGAGACCGGTCTATAGGGTGCAGAATCCATCGGAACAGATACTACACTTTACTTCCTAGTCAAAAGTATGTAATAATGTATACAACAACACATCCATGTTTTGTTTTGTGTTGTTGTTCGTCCGTGTGTCAGTTTCTCTGTCTGTTTATTGTCTTCCCACTTATGTACATGCTCCTGTTTACATGTATATTTGTGAATATTTATTAGAATAATATAACAATAAACCGTATTTATTTCATATTTTGCTTATAGCGTACTCTTCCGCCCAACTCCATAATTTATTTATTATTCATAATAATAAGTAGAGAAAGAAGATATAAAAAACAACAGTAATATAACAACAAATTAGTCATATACTTCAACATGCGGAAATTGTGCACTCCTCGCCAAATACAAAAATGCACACAAAACAGTCACACGCATATACACATACATACACATGTGCGTACAAATATACATATACACATACACATATATCTGTAAAATAATGATGCAGACATGCTGAGTAATAACGCATAAGACGTCACAGGGAGGCTAAGGACATGACCACGCAATAATGAAGAAAAGCTGAAGACTAGATAGATTGTCAATTAGGCTAAAAGAACAACGGAAATGGATCGGTGACCTTTGAACGAGCCCAGGTGTGTGAGGTCGACGAATTAATTTCGGAGTATGACATCGTAAAACAAAACGACTCGGTAACCTTTAAAAGAGTCAGGTGCACGCGGCCAGAAAGAAGGAGGCACCCGGAGTGCAAAGTCAGAAATTAAAACGGCGGTTTTAAACGAAGGAAGAAAGAACGCTTACGTAGCAGAGATCGAGTTGGTTGGATATAGAGAAAAACTTGTTGTGGGTCAACCCCGAAGAGAGGTACCCCCACCACGGCCGAACTGCCGTAAACGACTGGCGTGGGGATCACAAGCCTTCCCCAGATTCCGGGAGCAGACTGCTACAGAACGTATCGTCGTGTTTCCCTCTAGGTTGCAAAGTAAATCACTCTGCCTGGTTTTCGTGAAAATAACCTACGTTGGGGAGATTCAAAAATCAACTGCCGTCAAGGTAAAGAAAGAGGTTTCTTCGTACGACAAGGGAAAGAACAATAATGCTAAAGGACTTTTGCTAACAAAGAAACATTTAATTATTTATATGTGTATACCCAACTTACACCAGCTGAGTTTCTCGAGCACGTCCTTGTCTCTATCGTTGTGTTTTGTTTGATGCTACAGGGTCTCCCGAAGGAACGGGTATTGCAACATATCCACTCATATCCAATTAAAACAAAACTCAACGAGAAATAAATGCGATTGTGATTCAGGATGAATTAATAGATAAAAACAAAAACTAAAAACTCACATTCATATAGAAGCGATCGGAATGAAATGGTAAGGAATTGACACCAATCAAATAAGGAATCACTTTAATAATTATGTAAAAGAATATAAATTTACTGTAGATCCAGTAATTATTTCCTATTGTATTTTTAAATGTTTACCAAAAAACAATTTTATTAATATTATTAGTTTTTGAAATTTCATTGAACTTGAAATTATAATATAAATTTGAATGTAGAAAAATGTTCACTGAATGTTGGCTACATCTATATACGTAAATAACTTTCCGTTCGGCGCATATGTAAACATCCGGCAGTCATATCGCTGAAAGACCACAGGTTTGACCGTGTCAACTGATTAGCGATGGCTCCTTAGATACGTCAAGTGATTTGACTAATCAACAATTATTTCTGAATTAGTTAAAGGCAAAATAAAATTTAAGATCTCTAAACTTATTGGCAAATATCACCAATCGTATAAAAACTTCATTGCGGTTTGTAACGCCTTTCGTAAGAGAAAAACTGAAGATGTGTCAATGGGGAGTTTCCGGTTGGAGCATGTCTCGTATCAAACGAGAGGATGTGAAGAATCCGCCACTAAACAAGTGGTGAGCTTTTCAAGCAGGTTGACGAGAATAATATACCAGAAAGTACCAGATGTCGTTTTCTTAAAACCAGATGTCGTTTTCTTAAAACTGCAATTCGATCATTGACGTCCGTTAAAAAGCCTTCTTTAAAACAAATTCGGGCATTTTAAACAAAAACGAACAAAACAAAAAACGGGTGAAAAAAACAAAAACAAATATACAACAAATAAATGTTACCAAAGGCAAGATAAGTTACTCTTCTACTAACCTGGATAAGTTTTTTTTTGTTTTAACTTATTTTAAAGCGTATTTTTAGTTCAATACAGAACTAGTGTCAACTCTATTAAGTTAGAACGAAAAAAATGCTGACATTACAGGGTCACGTGGATAATCGCTCAAAAATCGCAAATTACACAAAAAATACTGTTAATAAAAACATACAGTTCGGTTGCACATTACATTTTCGCACGATGTGTAACAGTTATTAGCTGTGGTTCTGTTTTTATTTTTGATTTTTAAGCAGTTATCGAAGCTTCAGGTGACTGTTTAATGTCAGTCAGTTTTTCGTTCTGACTTAACAGAGTTGACACTAGTTTTGTTTTGAACTAAAAAAAAACCGCTTTAAAATAAGTTCAAATACAAAAACAAACATATCCATGTAGGTAGAAGAGTAACTTATCTTGCCTTTGGTAACATTTATTTGTTGTATATTTGATTTGTTTTTTCACCCCTTTTTTGTTTTGTTGGCTCTTGTTAAAAATGCCCACAAATTTAATGATAGAATACATGAAAATTTACTTTTCCACGGAACTTTTCAGGAACGAATCTTGTGCCGCTCTTAATTGATCTGATGGTTTGTGCAAAGTAGGGATAGTGAACGGACACGATCGTCTACGTTGTTTGGACTGGAAATATTGGTGTTATGTTAGTTGGTCTATGGAGAGATCCAGGCTGAATCAAAATGACTGCTGATGCCGTCTTGAGGGGTCTGTGGGGAGGTAGAGATGCGATGTGTACGACCGTACAAAGTGACTAGCTTGTATAAGCTACTCTCTTTCTTTCTCAAACACAGGCTTTCACATAAAGGTGCGTGCTCGACATTTTCGAACTAATGAAAATGATTCCCGCTCGTTCGAAACGATAAAGTTATCGAGCCAGCGTGAAGTACCAATTCCTAATAAAAACATAAAAATTCGACAATCGAAAACCAAAATGAGAGAGAGAGGGAGAGAGAGAGAGAGTCCAGTTAGCAGAGACAAGACACCTAGCGAGCACAACAGCACCCCCAAACGACTACTTTACTTACACACACATATTCACGCATTCATAGCTGCGTCCAAGCATTTATATAAAAAAAAAACTACCTGGCGAATATACCCAGTGAATCAAGTGCAAGAGAAACACAAATAATTGCACTTAAAGGGGCGGTTAGAATCTTAAAAATATCTCTCGGCTGGAGTGTCTGAAATAGCGGGTGGATGTCTGGCATCCGGTAGGATGCTCCATCGCCAGCAAAACAAAAGGATTAGAAAATTGAATATATATATATATATATATATATATATATATATATATATATATATATATACTATTTTTATAAATAAATATTATATTTCACCTACAGACGACGTTGTTTCGAGCTTATTGTCCTCTTCAGTGTAGGGAAGTGATAATTTCAGGTGGTCAGGAGTCGCGAACCCGGTTCACAGAGCCACTTATGGATCTGCACACTTTCACTCTATCCACACGGCCATATCAAATTACCACGTGATACGGATTATTTAAGTTATAGTTATTCCTATTACAGCGTAAACATCAAGACAGACACGAGGAACTCAACGAATTTATATATATATATACTAGAAAGATTCCTGTCCTAGGACAGATAAAGTTGATTCCCTGGACAGAACAGTTTTGCAACACTTTTGTGTTTTCTTACGAAAATTAAAATCAGGATGTAATGATATTAAACGTTATGTTTAGAATTTTTATTCTAATTTTGATAAAACTCTATTACATGATTTTGAGTCGAGAAAATATTTTCAAAATTCAAGGCTTTATCTTAAGGCGTCTTAAGAAGAAATTGAGATTCATCAAATCTAATGACTTTGGATAAAATTCAATGCAAATGTGAATTTTTGAATTTTGAATGGAAGGTTGTGCACATATTATCCCCCCCCCCTAAAAACTCTTTAGAATACTGCAAAGAAATTTGGGGCATATTTATTAAATGATGTCTAATACCTATTGATAAAATTTCACAAAAATTGGACGCATCTGAATTTTAACAAACAGCTTCCATTTTCTTTTTATTCCCTATGCACTGAACTACCTTAAAGAAAACATAACTCATGAGTTAAGGACGTTGAGATACTTTGCCTGAATTTTGAATTCTAATAAAATTTGATTCGCACCTTATTTTATTATTTCATTATATATATATATATATATATATATATATATATATATATATATATATATATATATATATATATATATATATATTGTAACATTATGAAAGCGTCACGAACACGAGAGGCTGATAGGTTAGGGTCACTTTTTCTTGGTACATGAAAGAGACGCATTGTCACCAGGAACATTTTTAAGTCATTGTTATCTCCCCTTCTCTCTACTCTTTCCCACAAAATTTCCTCTCTTTCTCTTTCCCTCTCTCTTTCTCCTCTTTCTATTATCGACTCCCTGTTCTCTTTCTCTTCATCTCTCCTCTTTCTTCATCCCTTTTTCTCCCCCCCCCCTTTATTCCTATCACTCTCTTCTTTACTTTATCTTCGCTTTTCCCTTTCTTCCCCTCCTTATGCTTTCTCTCACTTTCTTTCTCTCTTCACCTTCTAACTGATCTATTTCTCCCCCTCTCTCTCTCTCCTTCTGTTTTTCATATCTAATCTTGTATCACTTTATTTTCTCAGAACTGGAAACGACATGACCCTGAAAACAATGAAATGATGAAATCATTTTGAGGATGCGCCCCACCCCCTGTTGGTAAAGTTATGTTTAACTCTATCGGGATTGGTTTGAAATAATTATACTACACTTAGTAAATATCTTGTTAAATAATGAGATATACATTTAGATAGATTACAACAGACATATATATATATATATATATATATATATATATATATATATATATATATATATATATATATATATATATATATATATATGGGAAGAGAGGGATGAAGGTAATCCGACGTGATGAGAAAATGAAAAAGAAAAACCAAAAAATGGATGTTTTTTATGTGTACATCAACGTTTCGTCTTTATTTATAAGACTTCATCAGGATGATAATATCGAGAAAAATGTCATGCAAGTACAAATACATGTAGGGTTGACATATTGGGAGGAAAAAATAATGGCCACTACTGGGTGGACGTCCGTACTTGGTGAGGAAATAAAAATGAATGTTGAAGAAAATGAGTGGGGAAGAAGTGGAAAGATGGGGGTGAGCAAGGACTAAAAAAAAAGAAAAAAAAAAGAAAAAACGGAATGAGTAGGAGAAAGTAAAGATTCATGGAGAAAAAGGAAGGGCGTAAGTAAGTGGGAGAGTGTCATAAAGGTTAGAGATGAAAACAAATGCTATCCATTTTTTGGTTTTCCTTTTTCATTTTCTCATATATATATATATATATATATATATATATATATATATATATATATATATATATATATATATATATATATATATATATATATATATATAACTTGTTACAAATATCCAGGGGGTATAAATCCGAAGGAAGTTGAAACCGGGTTTATGAGAGTGCTCAATGAAAATTCAGGTGACGATGGCCCAGTCACGAGAGAACCTCCCACGCAACTTTTTGAAACATGACTTGTTGGGGTCTCCCCCTCTCCCCCCACCATCCCTTCTAATGTCCCCGTTATAGGCAGAGCTCCATCTCCATCCCCCTCCCTCTAATGCATCTTCAATTTCCGGTTGAGGTTGAATTTAAAATCTTTGCCATTTGATTCCATTATAGCTTGAAGAGTTGACGTTCATTGCGAGCGTTAATGAAACAGCATATATTTTGTCGCAATTAATGGAATAATAAAATCACCAACAAATATATATATATATATATATATATATATATATATAGAGAGAGAGAGAGAGAGAGAGAGAGAGAGAGAGAGAGACGTGAAAGAAGTAAATAGACACACCACATAATTAATTCATACATTTTTAAAGTGTCTGCTTCCTTCGCCGACGGCCAGCACTTGGGGCCGTACAAAGTAGCAGTAAAAATTTGAAATATCGATAGTTTATACTAATTAACATTTATTGTGTTTCAGATATAAATATATCTATCCTATATCATAATTGAAGGAGGACACCGACTAAAAGAGCATTAGAATTTAAGTTAATATAAAGTGAATTTAATCAGTGTCAATTCGCTGCAAACTTCGGAATTCCACTTTCGACTGTTAATCAAGTGATTGTCCAATTCATCAGCAAGGGAAAATAATCAATATTATCTTTCCGTAGTCCAGGATCTTTTGACAGCAATCTTCATTATTAATGATAATAAGGGTGTTTATTTCCTTCTTTCATGTATGTACATAATTAGATAGACTAATAAATATATAGATCAACTGATAGGCACCACATTCAAAGCTAACGCTGACATTTATTCAATTCCATGCAAAGAATGCGCCAAAAATACATCTGTAAAACACAAAGCTATTTAGATTTGAAAAACATGCGAGAATAAAGGAGCAATTAAAATAATCGATCACTAAAACGCCCTATTCCCCCACATATCAGATTTCAACCACAATTTCAAAGCCGCACTAATAAAACACACTCACAGTTAAAGTCTTCGTCAACTTACTGACTCAACTTTCAATCTTACTCAAGCCATTGAATGAGGTATTATATCCCGATTACACCATATTATCAAATAACAAACAAGTTTCTACTATATCAAACCTATTTTTACTAAAATTATAATCCAATAAAACAACATTAAGATAATGACTTAAAATATGTTAGTGTAGGTCAACGACGTGGATTTTTCTCTTCCCCCCTTTCTTTCTTTTTCCATGACTTGGGACTTCTTAGCCGTTAAACAAACATATTTCAAAACATTGTTGAAATCCCTCGCTATTTCTTTTGAAGTTGATATTTAAAAAAAATTTTATTTTTGTGTGCTAGAAAAGAAATCCTGAAAATGGCATGCTTAAATTGCAAGTCGTCGTTGAGATGATGGCATGTTCTCAGATGAAGAAGTTCTGTACAAAATATTTCTTAATGGGCGTTGATTGAATATTCAGAAAATTGTTCAAAATGTTTTAAAATAAAGGTATGCGGTTCTATTTGGACTTTGTCTCAAGTTTGAGAAGTTTATGTTATGTTATATTAGCTCTATGTAACGACTGTATTTTTCTTTCAGATTTACAGTTTCTCTTTTTCAGGTCGTTCAGCAATGTGCACTAAGGATCAAACAATAAATACCAAGCAACGAGAGATGTATCTTCCTTCCACAGCGGTAAGATGTGACACAAAGTCGGGAAAGTGGGATTTGAAAAGCCAGCGCCCGAGAAGGTGAGCACTCTGGCCTACAAAAAATGCTTGGGTAGCCCCGTCGGCATTCCCCGGTAAGGTAGCCTCAGGCAGTAAGCGATAAATTTACTCCACCCCAAAGAGGGGAGGCAAAGCCTGTGAGGGTGGACCTCCTAGAACTGCACAGGACCGACCCATAGACCGGCGGATTCAAGACCTGAAGGCCAAGACGACACCGGTCTATAGGGTGTAGTATCCATCGGAATAGATACTACACTTTGATCTAAGCCAAAAGGCCAAAGCAACGAATAAACAGAACACCACCCTACTAGAACAACCTCCCTATTAACCTGATCTTGCCTCATGTGACTTTCTTTCTTTTTTTTACTCGAGCTCAAAACCGTAATCAAAGGGAAGCGTTTCAAAAGTATGGAGGCTATTAAGAGGGTCATAATAGCGGTGTTGAGGAGCATGCCAGAAGAATCCTTCCAGTAATACAATCAATAATGAATAATCAAAATTAAAAATAATTAATAATATCACAGTTTTATTAGTTCCAATGCCGTTAATAATGATACCAATAACTGTAATTGTAGAATAAAAATGATTGCCCATTAATGAATACGTTTTAACACTTAATGCTATATGTATATAGCATTAGCTGTTAAAATGTATTATATTAATGGACAAGCAACACTAAATAATAGCTTTAATACTGACGAAAAAGTATGCATTGTGGCTACGGAAAATAAATTCAATTGTAGATATAATTATCGCATGATTATATTCCGGAAAAATATAGAAACATTCTCATTCTCCGTCTCCGTCTCCGTCTCCGTCTCCGTCTATCTTTATATATATATATATATATATATATATATAAAATATTTGTTATTGTTTATTATCTATGTACGTATACGTTTCGCCCCTTTTCAATCAGGACACATCAGCATAGAGATATGACTATTCACTACCGGTCGTACGATTCGAAACCCTGGATTACAAGTATTTTTCAACTCAAATCCAACGTCGTTAACCGCGCGGCCAATATTTGAATAGCCGATAACGCTGATAATTTAACACATTTAAAAGCGGCACGATATCCAGGCATTCTACTTCTATTAAAGAAGGAATGATGCATATAAAGCAAGTGACGTTATGCTGTGTTTGTACTACCATTTAGAGTGCTCTACTTATTTTACGAGGAGCGATATATATATATATGAAAAAATAAAGAAAAATATTATATCTTTATATTATATTATATCCTATCGTGATAGGCCAATGCTCAATATAGCAGATAGAGCAATATTATAAGAAAATGGACGATGAAAATAAAAATTGGATGAAATATAATATTTATTGGATCATCAATTAGCAAAATAAGCAAAAGAAAAAACTTTTTAATGATTTAATAAATATTGTATTTTATCCAATTTTTATTTTTGTCATTCCTTTTCTTATATATATATATATATATATATATATATATATATATATATATATATATATATATATATATATATATATATATATATATGGAATACACATTAGCTCTAATATCAAGTGAGTTGGGTCCTCTTTGTAATATAAATAGTAAAATTGTAAATTATGTTGAGGGAAATAATACATAATTTTCAAAAACAAAATTCAATTATTAAATAATTATTGAATAAAAAAAAATGTATATCTAAATGCAGGCATATAAATAAATATTTGCTTTACTATTAAGTCCCGATTAAATAAACATAATTATGTGCACAATCCAAGTGTGACGTAGTTTCTGTAAAAAGGCCATAAGTTACAGCACGGAAGAAAGATACAAACGGGTAAAATGCGAAGTCACGTAATTAATAATGTCAATTATTCAAGTACGCTTTTCGAATGATGCAACACATCAGAGGCTATTGGTTAGTCAGACTGAGGAGCGGTACACTTACTATGATACTCTTATGAACAACGAACATAATTATATATATATATGATAAAGTAAAGTCAATTTTTCCTATTTCAGTGACCATTATAGCTTTCGAACCAAAAACTGCATATGCAAATCTGTCCCGCCAGCCAAATAGGGCAATTCCTGATGTGTGTTTCCATAAAATATGCGTTCGTTTCATTGACTTTTAACATTTCTTAGATTTTTTCTGTGTCAACAACTTTTTCCAAACTGAGTCATTTACGTAAAAGGTCGCTAGCATTTTCACTCCCACGCTAACATCTACTCTGACAGCCCCATGTCACCGGATTTGTTCTTAATATGCATACTTTTATGACCTTTCGCCGTTATCATTACATATTTTCGTTCTTACTATTATCTATATACTGCACTAGATTTTAAAACTGAATACAGATTTCTCCTTTCAAGTAATGTTTCTCCTTCCCGCGAGTATTTCCAAATGATGGAATAAAGGAATAGCGGTTAAGCATTACAAAACAAACAGAGCAGTACGATCGATCACGTATAAAGAAATATCATTTTCGAACAGATTACGAATTGGGACAAGTGTATGCAACATGGCCGCTCCTTTCGATTTCGATACTGCTTTTGTTTGTTTCTTTTTCAAATTCTATTTAACGATCGCTTTTTTACGCAAATTTACAGATAACGCACACTATTTTAAAATCATAACTAAAAATACGTCTTCTGTTTGCATATTACTTCAACATATCGGAATAGAGAAGTCGACCTAACTCTCGGATTCGTTTTCACCGTGAGATGTTTTCGTTCTTTCTTTTTTCACTTCTTTTTAACTTTAGCGATTGCTACGTTGTCCTTTTTTATTTTACTTTTTACATTGAAGCGTTTTCCTTCTACCTTCTCTTTTTTTTTCATTTTCTTTTCTTTTCTTTTTTTTAAACATTTTTCTTTTGAGACATCTTCGGAATCTTTTTAATAACTATTGATAATTAATATTTTTTTGTCTTATTCGGACATTAAAATTTGATTTTTCTATTCTCAACATTTAGGACGGTGTCACTTCCGACATTCTTCACGCTCGACAAGAAGGTTCCCGAATTCACAAAAAAAAGGGTCGGAGGTTACACCGGCCGAAACATTTTGGGGGATGGAATTTACTTTGAACGCATCCATGGTCAATTAGATTATATCTACTTTAAACGATCCCGTAATAAAAAAAATTTCCGTATCGCCAGCCCGAAGGTTTTTTTTATTGCCAACATGAACTTAGAGTGAGTGTTTGATTAACCGAAGAAAAATCAATCAATCAATAAATAAATAAATAATTTTTTAATGATTGCTTTTTTTCGCCGAAATTTACTTTTAACGGTTCCTTCCGAGTTGTCAATTAAGCTTTCTCCATAGGTCCGGGTAACAAGCACCTCCAACTGATTTACATTGATATCGTTGGGTCTGTGTTCGCACCGTACAACTACAAACGGCAAATAATTGTATAGTTCATAGATGTTAGCGTGAAAGCTTTCTCTCTCGGGTAACGCTGGGATACGGGTTAGCTAGTATATATATATATATATATATATATATATATATATATATATATATATATATATATATATATATATATATATATATATATAAGAAGAAAATTCCTTGAATATTAAAAAAATAACATAACTTTTTAAATATAACATGAATTTTGATGAAATTTTAGGATTTATCTCACCTTAATACAGTCCTTGGATGGTGTAATTTTCAGCTTTTTATAACTTATATTTACTGAAATATTGATTATTTTGTAATCTGCAATAAAGCGATGGACACAGTTTATATATATATATATATATATATATATATATATATATATATATATATATATATATATATATATATATATATATATTAATTATTTATTGCCTACAGACATCGATGTTTCATGCTTACGCAATCTTCAGTGCAGGAAGTTTATTTCTGGCGGTCGGCGAGCGCGAACTCCGATCACAAATCGCCACTGATGCGCAATAAAGAGATATGTATTGTGTAGGTTTAGTGAATAAAATAAGCACATTATTTATATCAGTTCCAAGAATTCAAACACCCTCCCACAAACAAACAAACAAACAAACACACACACATACACACACACATATATATATATATATATATATATATATATATATATATATATATATATATATATATATATATATATATATATATATATATATAATTCATAAGGGGTTATTTATATAATAGAAGAGGCACTTACTGTCGGTTCAATACTCACATATATAGTAGTATAAAAATATATCCATGGCATGTAAGCTACACAGGAACATCCATGTTTCATTTTCGTAGGAAATCATCAGGTTAAATGCGCAGATATTTTGTTAGCGATTATTTTATATCTAAGTTTGGTTTACTCTTGCTAACCAATCAATTCGAGTAGTTGAGATTACAATGGCCGAACTCCTCTCAAACAAAGTCCTGACTTCTCTTTGTTTGCCACTCCTTTTTATTTGAGAGTCTCTTGGTTTGACACCCTTTTTGTTTTGTTTGGGAGTCAGTTTGTTGCACCTCGTTTTAGGTGTTTCGAATTAATACGTGGCCTTATTTTTATCACATGGGGTCTGAAATAATTTATCTTTTCTATTTATTTTGTTACTCGTCGCTACTTTAGGGATTTTTTTAGTTTTTTTTATTTATTAATTTATTATATATATGTTTTTATTTTATTTTATAGTTATCCTAATGTGAAGCTCATTCTATGCCTACAATCAGTTGCTATTTCGCTTCTATGATTTAGTAAGTTTTTAGTATCGTTAAAATTAAAAGATTTTATCGTCTCATTCAAACATAATCTGTATTGGTCGTCTGAATATCTGCATGTACTGGTCCATAGTAATTTTTCCGCTCAATTATTGGCGAACGTCCGCCATTTTTGAGTTCCCAATAATGATGTTTTGAATCGATGTATTTTGTTATTTAGTATTTGTTGGTTAGTATACCCAGTTTTAAATTCTAAAGAACAATAATATAATTTCAGTCTGGAACTTCACCTTATTTTTCTTCTGCGTTTTTGATGTAATATGTTTTTCACAATTCCACCATATATACTCCTACTCCCTGATGATTGACGAGGTTGAACAACAAATACATTTGTCCAGATTTGCCATGAAATATTAAATTTGAAAATTTACTTTTGATTGTAAGATGAAAGAAGAGAAATAAACTTTCATCGAAATACGGAAATAAAGTGATTGGAAGAACTAATGAAAATTATGGTTTAGGCGTCATTGGAATCCAAAAATAACTCCCTCTCTGCTCCCTGTTTTCCCGATGGTACTGACATGCAGAAATTTAAAACTAATGTAAACAGACATCTCGCTGCACAGCTCCCCCCCCCCAAAAAAACTCTCAACCTCTTTCTCAGTAGCCCCTTACGTCTACAGTGGCAGCCTGCCTTGTTTGGGGGGAACTATGTTGTTTTTTTTAAAGTGTTATATATATATATATATATATATATATATATATATATATATATATATATATATATATATATATATATTAGTACTTCATGTATCCACATAAAATATTATAAGGAGATATAATTTTTTATGTATCAGTTTTCAGTATTTACTTCAACAGTGCTCGATACGTAAGTAGAGCTAGGTAGTAAGCAATGAAAATATATATGGCAATCAAGCTACACAGAGGCTCCCGTGTTTCATCCCCGGGGGGAATCGTCAGGCTAAATGACACTAAGCAATGAAAATATATATGGCAATCAAGCTACACAAAGGCTCCCGTGTTTCATCCCCGGGGGGAATCGTCAGGCTAAATGACATTTAGCAATGATACTCGACGTTACCCGGGATTGAATGAGGATCACTATGCTATTTCACCCTCACCCATAACACCATATTATACGTTTTATTCTTAAATTTAACATTTTTTAACATTCACTTTTGTAGGTGGGGATCCAAGGATGAACTCAGCATTGTGTGGATGGGAAGGAATGTAGATAAAGTGACATTAATTTTGCTGGGAATCGATAAAGACATCGATTAACTGCGGTTTGAAATTGCATTTGTTTGGTTTAAAGTTAGATTGTTGCCATTCTGCGACGCTCAAGTTTGAAATAGCATTTTATTCGGTGTGTAATACTTCAGTTTAAAATAGCATTTGGGGGAGGGAATATTGTAACGCTTATGTCTGAAATAGTATTTTGGTCGGTGTGTAACACTACAGTTTGAAATAGCATTTCTTCAATGTGAGACTGTAACGCATTAGTTGAAAATTATATTTTTTGTCAGTTTGCTTTGTAAGACTTAAGTTTAAAATAGCATTTTGAAGGGGTTAGTGTTAGGGTTAGCAATGCTGATGTTTGAATGTTATTTTAGTCGGTTTGTTTCGTTTAAGTTTGAAATAGCATTTGCTTCAGTGGGAGATTGTAAATATATAATGTTAAAATGTATATTTTAGTCTGTCACGCTTAAAATATGTTTTTTAGTCTGTCACGCTTATGTTTGAAATAACATTTTTTTCGGTATGCAACACTTGTAATTAAAATAGAATTTGGAGGGTGCAAAACCCTTAAATGCTTTATTTCTTATATTGGTTCGACATCGAGGATACTGTTTACCTATTTAGCGGGTGTGCTGATGCAACATCATACTAATACCTACTCACACTTGCCAACAGGCTCGTTGCAGATGTGAAACAGGTTGCAGTTTGACACATTTTCGTTGAAGATTGTATTAAATAGGTATTTTGTTTGAATGTGTCATATTTGAAACAAAAAGCATTTCAGGGTTAAGTTTGAAATCGTATTGTTGTCGGTCTATCACGCTTAAGTTTAAACTCGCCTTTCAATTGCTAAACGCGTGCATTGAATTGGTGTATATTTAGTCGTGGAAATCAAATGGTGTGACTAATTGAAACGATTACATAAATGTACGGTGACGCACACAGAAAAATTCGTTGACCTTCAATTTTTATAATTCTTTCTCGGGTGATGTTTTGCTTTTAAATTTTCATCACGAAAAAGAACGCTCTTATCTCAGTACTTACCTTATCCAGCACCCTTATATATATATATATATATATATATATATATATATATATATATATATATATATATATATATATATATATATATATATATATATATATATATATATATATATATATTTTCTAGACACGTACTGTGAGTTATTTCGGACGGACAACACGTGTCATTTTCGAAGGGTCGGGTGGTTTTTAATATGATGGCCACTGATAACAATGCTTGCCGGCATACGTCATCAAGAAGATTGCACCGCCAACATCTGAGTTTTTATTTACTTGCCTCCCCATGAGTGCAAAGTTAGACACAAGGTCCGTTTTTTAATACGAGGGATATCCCCCCCCCTCCCTAAAAAAAAAGTAGCACTCTGGATGGGATAAAAATGAGAATTACCCTTGTCAAGAAGGATTTCTTATCCTCTGGCTGAAAGCTGTTGCAAAACTCCTGCTTGGACCGCGGCAGTACGCGTTTCGTATACTCGTCGGGTAGAGGGTTCGTCGTGTCGTCCAGTGGATGGTCGTCTCAGTGGATGAATTCTTTCTTCTCTGCCGTCGTCTGTTGTCTGCAATAAAAGCCATATTCTGCACTCCGAAGACAAACTCTTCTGTTGAATTTAATTCATTTATTCAAGCGTTGTTATTTCATCTGGGGGAAATTCACCACGCCGAGAGAGACAGTAGAGAGCAAATCCTACTTTATCGTAGTTAGTTATTAATGTTTTCTGAACTATTCATAGAGAGGGGGGGTTCTCGCGCTTGTCTTCCCTGAAGGTAAATATTCCGTATCTTTACATTGTGAATCGCACGTCCTCTCAGTTCGCTTTCCGAAACAGACTGACTAAAAATTCGCTTCTCACGAGAACGAGTGACGTCACAGATCCCTTTGTTTCCCCACGCAAGGCCCGCGAAGTCACAGAGCCTCTCGCAGGTGTAGACTGACCCTTGATCTGGGGTCTCGTCATACGTAACCTTGTCACGTCTGCCAGCTCTGACTGTGAGAACAAGCCCTGTTCTGCACTCGACTGCCCCGCGTTAATTCGCGCAAGTCAAATCAATGATTCCCAACAGATACGTCCATTCCCATAGGGCCATTATCTAACAAAACATAACAGATACTACACTTTTACAATTATTTATTTGCTAAAGATATAAATACAATTTAACAAATTAGGCACCACCAGGTCATCAAAACTGTGGAGGGTCGGTGGTCGTCCTTTGTCTATCCTACTGTTAAATAGGCGCATTCTGACCCATTCGTCCAAGCATCGTTTCGTTTTTATCTTTCACTAGTTGTTCATCACTTTTAGTTCAGGAGTCACCACAATACTACATTTACTTTATCGGGCCACCCTACATAAAATATTCCCAATCGTTGAAATTTAATTTTGTTATATATCTACAATTTCATATAGATACTACACTTATATCTGAGTTAGAAAGACGCCAACAGGTGAGTTTTTTTTTCAGTCACGGGTCGACTATCCAAAGCCGACGACACACATGTAGGAGCTAATGTTGACATAAGCTGGCAGACTATCTCTTATAATAATAATCTCTAACAATATTATCGCCAAAGAAAAGAAAAACTATGCGTTTCTATAAACAACAAATGATATATTTGTTTAACTGACACACACCATTGGGTGTAGGTTGCCAGAAGTTTAAAACAGTGAAGACAGGAATAGTAATAATACAGATCGGCTGCCGAAAGTCTTTGCTTAGAGCAGTATGTTTTCAAGTGAAGATAGCCTTGCTCGGTGTCAAGTTGATAGAGGCAGGAGAAAGGACGTCTTTCGTTGGTGGCTGGAAGCTCTCTGCAAAACCCCAAGGGTCTAGATGTCGTCATTAAAAAAGAAACGGTCGAAATTAATACGCGAGAAGTTAAAACCGTCAAAGAATGGAATAGAAGAGTATTAAAAGTCGACTGGTGCAAATCTTTTTGGAGCAGTATATCTTGAAGTGAAGATAGCATTGCTCAGGTGTAGGAGACAAAGGTAAGAGAAAAGGTCGACGTCTTGGTTCCTGGAAGCTTTCTGCTTGCCCTGCAATTCCCAAAAGGACTGGATGTAGTCCGTCAAAATTAGTACGCAATGAAGGCTGATTGGTCCTCGTGTGGCCAAACAACCTCGTCAGGGCTGTTCTCCGCCGGAAGAAAAGAAATCTGAATGTTCATCTCCGCCGTCGCGTAATATTCAGCAGATGTTTGGAGAAGATGCGATGTGTAGCACAAATTAAGGAGTGGTTCAACCGATTCAGAAATGGCCGCACATCAGCGGAGAGTGACCAGCGTTCTGGCAGGCCTCAACTTGCTCAGAGTGCAGCTGTTGTTGAAAGGGTGCGAAAAAAGAGATAATGATGAACGCGACGGCGGCGATGAACACCATTCCAAAGAAGACTTCCAGAGGTGTTTCCGGCAGTGGATGGATCGGTGGGCTAAGTGTGTGCAATCACAAGGGGCCTACTTTAAAGGGGAGTAGGGTCCCAACCCCGTCACGTATTTGAAATATTTTTTTGGCCTAAGGTCGGATATTTTTTAGACAGGCCTCTTATATATATTCGTTCATGAATACCTGATTATATCAGGAAACCCCATGCCCATGAAACGGAACATAGTGAATCAATTCATATGCATTACAGTATATTTTTTTTATACTGTTGTACCTCGAGTCACGAACTTAATTCGTTCTTTGACTACATCTGTGAACCAAAATGTACATGAGTCAAAAATATTTTTTTCCATTAAAATTATTGCAAATCGAATTAACTCGTCCACCAGCTCCAGAAACAGGCTGGCTTTCATTAGACTGGGAGTCTCGTCTGACTGCCACCAGAAGAGAGGGAATCTGGAAACGATTGCGACCGTAAAAGACGTCTGACGAGAACACGGTCAAAGTTGTGAAGAGCATGTAAAGATGCTGCGTTGACCAGAGCACATCTGAAAGTTTCTGAAGTCCGCGTGGGGTAGAATATGTTTTTAATTTCCGGAGATAGGAGAGTGCTTTCTCTCGTTGCTCAGTAGACTTTAGAATTCCTGAACCCAAACTATCAATAATTGCTTCTTCCAATACTCGAGACGTTTACTTCTTAACATAGTCACTCCTTTCACCACATCACATCCGTTCTTAGCAAACCTTTATCCATTAAGATCGCACATATCTTTGATTTCGCCATGGCGAGATAAGTAACACAAACCACATTCTCATGTTTATCAGTATATCAAGAACAACGCAACAGCAAACAACGCAACAGCGAACAACGCAACAGCAAACAACGCAAAAACAAACAACGCAACAGCAAACAACGCAACAGCAAACAACGCAACAACAAACAACGCAACAACAAACAACGCAACAGCAAACAACGCAACAACAAACAACGCAACAGCAAACAACGCAAAAACAAACAACGCAACAGCAAACAACGCAACAGCAAACAACGCAACAGCAAACAACGCAACAGCAAACAACGCAACAACAAACAACGCAACAGCAAACAACGCAACAGCAAACAACGCAACAGCAAACAACGCAACAACAAACAACGCAACAGCAAACAACGCAACAGCAAACAACGCAACAGCAAACAACGCAACAACAAACAACGCAACAGCAAACAACGCAACAGCGAACAACGCAACAACAAACAACGCAACAGCAAACAACGCAACAACAAACAACGCAACAACAAACAACGCAACAGCGAACAACGCAACAGCAAACAATGCAACAACAAACAACGCAACAACAAACAACGCAACAACAAACAACGCAACAACAAACAACGCAACAGCGAACAACGCAACAACAAACAACGCAACAACAAACAACGCAACAACAAACAACGCAACAGCGAACAACGCAACAGCAAACAACGCAACAGCAAACAATGCAACAGCAAACAACGCAACAACAAACAACGCAACAACAAACAACGCAACAACAAACAACGCAACAACAAACAACGCAACAGCGAACAACGCAACAGCAAACAACGCAACAACAAACAACGCAACAGCAAACAACGCAACAACAAACAACGCAACAACAAACAACGCAACAGCAAACAACGCAACAGCAAACAACGCAACAACAAACAACCCAACAACAAACAACGCAACAACAAACAACGCAAAAACAAACAACGCAACAACAAACAACGCAACAGCAAACAACGCAACAACAAACAACGCAACAGCAAACAACGCAACAACAAACAACGCAACAGCAAACAACGCAAAAACAAACAACGCAACAACAAACAACGCAACAGCGAACAACGCAACAGCAAACAACGCAACAACAAACAACGCAACAACAAACAACGCAACAGCGAACAACGCAACAACAAACAACGCAACAGCAAACAACGCAACAACAAACAACGCAACAACAAACAACGCAACAGCGAACAACGCAACAACAAACAACGCAACAGCAAACAACGCAACAACAAACAACGCAACAGCAAACAACGCAAAAACAAACAACGCAACAACAAACAACGCAACAGCGAACAACGCAACAGCAAACAACGCAACAGCAAACAATGCAACAACAAACAACGCAACAACAAACAACGCAACAGCGAACAACGCAACAGCGAACAACGCAACAACAAACAACGCAACAGCAAACAACGCAACAACAAACAACGCAACAACAAACAACGCAACAACAAACAACGCAACAGCGAACAACGCAACAGCAAACAACGCAACAACAAACAACGCAACAACAAACAACGCAACAACAAACAACGCAACAACAAACAACGCAACAGCGAACAACGCAACAACAAACAACGCAACAACAAACAACGCAACAACAAACAACGCAACAGCGAACAACGCAACAGCAAACAACGCAACAGCAAACAACGCAACAGCAAACAACGCAACAACAAACAACGCAACAACAAACAACGCAACAACAAACAACGCAACAGCGAACAACGCAACAGCAAACAACGCAACAACAAACAACGCAACAGCAAACAACGCAACAACAAACAACGCAACAACAAACAACGCAAAAACAAACAACGCAACAACAAACAACGCAACAGCGAACAACGCAACAACAAACAACGCAACAGCAAACAACGCAACAACAAACAACGCAACAGCAAACAACGCAAAAACAAACAACGCAACAACAAACAACGCAACAGCGAACAACGCAACAGCAAACAACGCAACAGCAAACAACGCAACAACAAACAACGCAACAACAAACAACGCAACAACAAACAACGCAACAACAAACAACGCAACAGCGAACAACGCAACAGCAAACAACGCAACAACAAACAACGCAACAGCAAACAACGCAACAGCGAACAACGCAACAACAAACAACGCAACAACAAACAACGCAACAACAAACAACGCAACAACAAACAACGCAACAGCGAACAACGCAACAACAAACAACGCAACAACAAACAACGCAACAACAAACAACGCAACAACAAACAACGCAACAGCGAACAACGCAACAACAAACAACGCAACAACAAACAACGCAACAGCGAACAACGCAACAGCGAACAATGTTCACAGTGCGCAAATCTGAGTACAACTGATGTTTTGTGAGACGCCCACGACTTTGTGTTTGTGTGTTCGTACATGCACTACAAAAACACTGTGTTTGTGAATCAAGACATTATTCGCGGGTCAAAACCAAATTTTTGAGAAAAATTTTTTCGTTGACCGATTTATTCATAGTTTGGGGCGTCCCTGAACGCATCACGCCACGTTTGAATACATGCATACCGATTAAAAAATCTACGCCTCCATACGAATAGCTAATGCAAAATCTGAGAAGTATACACGAAACACACACACCAGAATGGATGACCAAATGAAGAACTACATTAATACAAAAAGACGCCGAGAAGGGAATGATCCCAGGCAACTACAGACCAATAACCTGCCTACCAACCACGTGTAAAATCCTAAGTGCGCAACTGAGACGACAGATCTTCTACTTCCTTAATAATTCTTGCTTAAGGATGTACAAAACATTCGACAAAATTATTAATCGTATAAAGAAAGCAATGTGCACATGGGGACTGGAACTGACAACTGGAGGACAACATCTGACTGAGATAAGAATACAGAGAGGCATTTTCCAGGGGCGCTTTCTATCACCACTAAGGTTTATCATAGCCAAAATGCTGCTCAACAACGTAGCCATGAAGTGTAATGCCGAATACACGTTCACAGACACAGAAGAAAGAAGAAAGCACCTCATACAGATAGACGACTTTGCAGAAAACAAAATGTTGATAGAAACAACCAAAATCTTCTTACATGACATTCGAATGAAATTCGGAATGGAAAAGTGTTTACTATTAGAGATGAAAAAGGGAAACTTTAGACAGTGGAGGGCATGGAACTATTCAACCAAGAAGAAATGAGGGCACTTAGTCAACCTATAAATATCTGAGAGTTCCGGAAGCAGACACCATCAACTCAACAGAAATGAAAGAGAAGACTTAAAAAGAATACTTGCGAAGAACATGAAAACTCTTAGAAACAAAATTATATAGTAGAAACCTGATAAAAAAAAATAAATACCTGGGCAATATCCCTAGTACGATATTCTGGACCATTCATAGGCTAGACAATAGAAGAACTCAGGCACCTGAACCAGAAGACTAGGAAACTAATGACCATGAACAATGCACTTAAAGATCAGGTGATGCTGATCGACTCGGCATAAAAAAGAGATAAAGAGGAAGCGTACTGTTGAGTATAGAAATGTGTGTGGATGACACAAAAAAGAGAGATGGAAAAATATATAACCAAGAAGACAGAAAAACTGATCATCGCAGCAAAAGATACCACCAAAATGAACAACACTAAGGGCAGCGAAACTGGAAACAAAAAGACGAGAAAAAATGGGAAGATAAGCAGTTGCATGGACGATTTATAAGACTGAGATTGGAAGAGACGCACGCAAACGCCTGGGCATGCGTACGAAAAGGACACTGGAATTGCTACTGACAGACACACAGAGCAACGCGATCAGAACGAACTATATCAAAGCTATAGTAGACAAAGCGCGGGAAAACGGTAAATCTGAACAAAGAGACGAAACTGTAAATCACGTAATCAGTGCATTATACAAATAGAAAAGACAAAAATACGTTGGAAAGGCACTGGGAAGTATCCGAACGTCGGCACTTTAAACATGTTGACAGATAGTACAGATACAAACCGGAAACAGTATTTGAAAATTAAAGCACGAATCGTCTGGAGATATCAACAAACAACCTCGTCCAAACAAAGAGATGGAACATAATAATAGTCAACAAGAAGAGAAAAAACCTGCCAACTCGCACTAATGGCCGCTCCAGCAGTCCACAGATCAAGAAGGCAGAAAAATGAAGCAAATACATTGAACATACCAGAGAATTGAAAGAACTATGGAGCATAATGAAAATCACTATAATACTAATAATTGTAGGAGCACTGGGAACAGTGCCGAAAAAAACTTGTAAAAAGGACTAGGAGAAGTTGGAATAAAAGGAAAGATTGAGACCATACAACAAACAGCAATAGTGAAAACAGCCGAAATCTTTAAGAAAATCCTCGAATGCAGAAACCAGCCCACATAAGCAACGAACGCTAAACCGCCATAGGTAAGTAAAAATATAAATAGAAAAAAAATAGAGAAAAAAAACACATAATACGAGCCTAAGGGAACTGAAACATCTGCCTACTTCAGTTGCTTCTTTCAAAGAACTTCAGTAGCTTCTTTTAAAAAACGTCAGTAGCTTCTTTCAAAAAACGTCAGTAACTTCTTTCAAAAAATTTCAGTAGCTTCTTTCAAAGAACTTCAGTAGCTTCTTTCAAAGAATTTCAGTAGCTTCTTTCAAAAAACTTCAGCAGCTTCTTTCCAAGAACTTCAGTAGCTTCTTTCAAAGAACTTCAGTAACTTCTTTCAAAGAACTTCAGTAGCTTCTTTCCAAGAACTTCAGTAGCTTCTTTCAAAAAGCTTCAGTAGCTTCTTTCAAAGAACTTCAGTAGCTTTTTTCAAAGAACTTCAGTAGCTTCTTTCAAAGAACTTCAGGCTTGTGGAACTCTCTTTCTGTTAGCTGTTTTCCTCCTACCTATAGCCGTGGTCTTTTCAAGACTACGGTCAATAGGCATCTCCTGTCAATAGGCATCTCCTGTCAATAGGCATCTCCTGTCTTTGCATTTCATTATCTTTTGTTCAAGTTAGCTTTTTCTTACAAGTGGCTTCATGCCTTGTTTGGAGTGATTTCCATAACAAAAAAGGTTTGCATGCCATGATCGCCCGCTCGTTGTCTTCGTCCGAGTTTGGTGTTTGGTTTCGACGTTGGTCGTAGTGTCAGGCATGAGGTGTCGGTCACTGCTGTACCAAATGGATTTTTTCAAATAAAATTACAACTCTGAGTTTTAAAACAAGTAACATTTGTTTATTTTGAGAATTTAGAATGATTCTTTCTCTACCAAACGACAGACTTGCAATCAAAACAACAGACCGTCCGCTTAAAATCCTCGATGTATTCTGGGACCGACAGAATCAAATTCTTCTCAAGCCGAACAAAAAAAACTATCAGCTGGGCCCAAAGGCGCATCTGTCTCTGAGATAGATAGATAGATAGATAGATAGATAGATAGATAGATAGATAGATAGATAGATAGATAGATAGATAGATAATCACAACGCGAGGCCACCTGAGATCCATCAGCTGTTAATCTATGAACATAAAAATGGACTGACCAGGATGTCTATCAGCTGAAGTAGGCATAACGCTTATGGAATCTAGAAGTGTTTTCCTTCTCAGCATGTTCCCTTGCTTTTAAGAAGTGATTACTTTTCACAAGTGGAGAAACCCAATTCTATGTGGTCAAATTCCGAATCAGATGTTTTTTCCTATTGCCGGCCTGCTGTTTCTGAC
Source organism: Sepiola atlantica (assembly GCA_963556195.1). Taxonomy (NCBI): domain Eukaryota; kingdom Metazoa; phylum Mollusca; class Cephalopoda; order Sepiida; family Sepiolidae; genus Sepiola; species Sepiola atlantica. The sequence goes on from OY744520.1 coordinate 8,213,939, forward strand.
ATGCATCTATGCACATTAACTGAACATGCATCATTATACCTGTTCACAGACCATCAATCCCCCCCCCCAAAAAAAAACACACACACACACACATATGTTGCAGCACCATCCTCGACTCTAGCTTATCAAAATGGTCGTGAAGGGTCAAGGAGGATGGAAAGGTCAAAGCGAGAGAGCATTAACCAGACCTCTACTGGAATGGGGTGCGGGGAGTAATGGGACTTTAGATAAGCTTATTGCAACTTTAATTCCAGAGAAGACCAAATGTCGTTGTTAGCGAGAAATCAATGGTAAACGTATGTTGCGATAACGCAAAATGATTTGCAACTGTTATCGAAGGAGGCGGAAAATTCTAAAATCTGGGGTAATTTGTTGTCATTCAGACTCCAGGGAACACCACATGTCGTTGCCAATGAGCGATCACTGATAATGAGTGGTTTGAAAACTCGTAGTGACTAAATAATGATATTATTATTATTATTTTATATGGCTTAACTCGACATGCCAAGGTTTTGACCCAACAGACAATTCAATGAAGTCTGAACGAATTCACCGTTTTCAAAAACTCTTTTCACATATCATTGAAGGGCTGCAAACGAGAATAGATTCTCGAAATTTTCCTCCAGAATATCCTAACAAACAAAACAAAACACAAAAAAAACAACAACAAAAAACAAAGAAAAGAAATTGGGATTTACTTTGCTTCTAAAATCGTCCAATACACTCAGAACGAAATAGTAAGTTACACGTTTATTTGTTTATTCATTTGTTTATTTATTTTTTCACTCACTCGTGTGCTTACGATTTTCAAAAACATCTTTAATTCGCTTGAATTTAGAAATTAAAATAAACGCTTGAATTTCGACAATTTAAAACGTCATAATAATTTTCTGAAACAACACTAAAAAAAGTTAAAATTTGTTTCCACTTTTCGGTTTGAAGTTATTTCGGGCGAACAATGTCGGGTAATATCGGATAATGTCGGGTTTCCTCGTTAGTTTAAAAGGAAATTTAGATTTCTTGTATTGTTAGTCGTGGCCTTGGTTTTCATTTCATCTAATATTTTTTCGTTTCGTTTGCTTTTAAATAAACCCCGTTTATTTTAGCTTAATGAACAGGGTGAATAACGAGCCAAGATTAAAACAGGAAACGTTTTATATTTCGCTTGTTTAATGTCTTTATTGTTTGGCCATTAATAACGCATACTTTATTTGACTCCATTGGGGGCCGAAGTGTATTTTTAGTACCATAAATATACTTAGCATGTAAAAGCAACAAGTTTAGCCTGACACTGCATTTGATGACATGTGTAACGAATTTCATCGCGAAGTTGGAAGGGACGACCTGTGGCGACTGTTACAAGCGAACTTCCTAACTTTATATGGACAGACACGACGGGAGAAATAAACAAAGGAAATGTAGTGGCATCTCGTTCGATATTTGTTGTTAGAGACAATTACCTATGTTCTGGTTAAGGGCACATGGGCCAACCGGAACTAAGGGCTTATATAAAGTAAAATAGGACTCATCGTATAACAAATGAAGCGTGAAATTAAAATGGATAACAAGTATGAGTGGCCGCTTTGATCAGAAATCTCTCCCACTTCGTTGGGACAACGACGGCGAGCACGTGACAATGATAAATATTTTTTTTTAAAAACGTAAAAGTGTCCGGAAGTGGCTCGGAGCTCAATAGGTTCCAATATTATCAACAGAACACAGAGGAAAGGGGATTCTCCAATTCAAGACATCACATAGAAAATAAGGAAGAATAACGAGCAGGTAAAAGACGACTCAAACACAAAGTTAAGATTCAAACAATATTTATTTATAAAATAGTAAGAGAATAGATAAGCATATTTAGAACAAACAAGAAAAACAAAGTAATGTTTTAGTAGAGATGAATACGGTTTAACGTTAACACATGGCGAGCAAAATCTATGAACAAAATAGCGTCCAAACAAATCAGGGTTACTCACTCACAGAATGTGGAAGGTTGTTACATAACTCCCCACGGGAGTTGAAAAGTTCAATTATCCAGAATGTCACAAGTCATACTCATCCAAGATCAACACTGATCTTTGGAAGGAAAAGTCATCAGCAGATATCAAGATACAAGTGTTCAGAAATCATGTATATACGCGTGTAATCACAGAAGTTTCAAATGGGCGCTATGCAATCTTTACATGGAATATGTATTCGTCATCTCGATGGTGGTGTGATATATTTACAAGCAACGGCAGATTGGGTGATGCAATTTAGAAAAGCCTTTGTTTCCGTCAGATGAATCTACGGCGTAGAAGAAAATCTCGGGGCAATCCACCCGGTTATGGAGTCAGATTCTTTCTCTGCTTCGTTTTTTGCTTCCTCTTCTACGTCTTTTCCTTCTTCTTCCTTTTCATAGCTCACAGCGCATACGCTGGAGATGGCCGGTTTCCTCGACCGGCAACAGCTCGCTTTTCGACTGACAGGAACTCACTGGTCTATTCGCAAACTCGCTTTTTATATCTTCTCCGGCGATATGCGTGGGCGGGTATGAGTGTGGGAATGTTTCTTTGAGTTACCAGGCGACGGTACTTTTCACTGCTTTGGGGTCAAGGCATTCGTGAATGTTCAGAGATGACATGAGATGTTTGGCCGACGTTTGACTTCCCTTCGGCTAGAAGTTTAGAATAGGGGAGAGAATGTCACTAACCGAAAATAAGAGTTAACAGGCGATAGTGCTTTACCCTTTGATGGACGTTCGTAAATGTTTTAAGAGATGACAGTCGAATGGGTGTATCGTCTGACTAGGTTCAGGACGGGGGCGGGTGTCGCTAATAGGACGCAAAATTCGCTTATCTTAAGTGCAAGCATAGGGGTGGATTAGACGATGTCGGTCAAACAGGATATAACATTTCTTCCTTTATGACTTGCTTGAGTTCAAAGGGAAGTAAGTGTATCTTTGGTAGACTCTAAATTTTAGCCGGACACACAAAAAGACGGAAATACGACTTTCATTTATTTATATATATATATATATATATATATATATATATATATATATATACTAGAAGAATACCCGTCCCAAGACGGTTAAAATTAATTCCCCGAAAAGAACAGTTTTGCGCCACTTTTATGTACCCTATGGAGATTAAAAGTAAGATATAATAATGCGAATCCATATGTCTAGAATCCTGATTCTAATTTTAAACAAAATCCACTTTTTATCGTAGAAATTTTAGGCTTAAGCTTTAGAGGTCTTAATAAGAAATTGAAATTCAGAAAATCGTGCTTAATTGGTGTCTAATGACTCTGGATAAAATTTAATGCAAATCTGAAATATTTGAATTTTCAAGTAGGAGATTGTTCCAATATTATGCCCTTAAAAATTATTTAAAATACCCCAATCAAACTAAAATTCAGGAAAAGTTACCTAATTCTTACGAAGTGCTTCAACACCGTTTTTACTCCCTTTGCATAAAAATAAACTAAATATAGCCTATATTACTCAACCATTTTCCATAGCACCTGTGTTCCAATATTCATAATGATCGGTTAATTAGTGTAGGAGTGGATCATGTGCATACAGATATATAAACATACACAGACACCTAACTTTATATAAATAGATATATAAACTGACATTTTACAGCTGTGTGTGTAGGGGGGGGGTATCCATGGATTTCTGTTTTCCTTCTTCCGACTTACAAAGTCGTCCAATTGAAAAACAGAGGGGAAAATTGGCCATCTGTTTAAAAATGCTATTATCGATCGATATATTTGTTTACAAAATGATCAAAACAGATGAAAAAAACATCGTTATGTTTTTCATGAGTCATGAATATATAGAGATTTGTGAGATTGTACTTTTTACTGAGCCAATGAAAACAAATAATCGACTACTTAAGAAACACGCCACATATTGGTTTTATCTAAGTTACATAACTATACGCATGCGCTTAAGAACATAGCTTCTTTCTTCTTCGATACGGACATCGCATCTCTGTTACTAGCTATGTCCGTCAGTCTCACTTACACTTGCAGTTAACTATCTCTTCAACCTTCAGGAGATCAGTTAATGTAATATAACCCCTGAACTTCTTTAGGTGGATCACGCCTCCAAGATGTCGTCTGGAACACAACGGACGAATTTTCGCCAGGTAACAAATATGGCCGACGTATGTCGACTAGTCTAGTAGAGTGAAAGGCAATATCAAATCAAAAAATGTCAAATTCTATCCATATAAAATAATTAATTTTATTGACAACTTTGTTAAGACAACGAAAGATAAAGAGTTCGTAGAATAAGTAAGTTTAGAGATTCCCAAGAACGATCTGGTGAAAGAAGAGGTGTCTTGTATGTAAGAAGAAATTGAGGGCACATGCTTATTTTGGTTGACTCTGTGTGCATTCACGTGTTTGTATATTTGAACGGTTTAAAGATGTGTGTATATATTAGCGTGCCTGTTTTGTTAGTAAGGTTGTGTATGTGTGCACTTGTGTGCGAGAGAGTTCGGTTAGTAGTGTGTATGCTGTTGTTGTGTTTAGTAGTCCGTGAAAGTTTCTTGTTGTATCTGTCGAGGCCCTTCGACCAGAAGCCGAGGTTTTCTTTCAAGAACGTACTCACCTTTGTATGATATGACAGACAATTACCGGAACAGAGAAAAAGAGAAATGCTATGTTTGGGGTTTTATAGTACGCGGGTGATTTGGGGACTGTGTATTTCTTGTAAAGTGATTGGTTGAAATAAACTACTAATTTGAACTTTTGTCAAATGGAGAGTCGATACGTGAAACATTCACTGCTGCTGCTACTTCGAGCAGCAATATAGTCTACATGATGTGATATCGTTGGGTGTTGATCGCAGCGAATATAGCCCATCTGTGTCTCTCTTTGTAGTAGTTGACAATGTGTGATAACAACAACTATTATCCTTTGGGGATTTATTATTTTCTTTAGTTTTAGTTTTTTTTAGAAAGTTACACACTCCCCATAAGGGGGAGGGAAGAAATCATTCGAAACACGTCTGCCTCGTCTCCTCGACGGAAGAAAAAAGGGAGTCGTCATTTTTTTGCCACCTTAACGAAAAATGTATCCACTTCAGCATTAATCCTACCCAGTTTAAGTATTATCAGAAAAAAAAGGAAGCAAAATGAAGCGCAGTCATACCATGGGGAAAGTTAACGTGAAAATAGACTAACCCGAATCAAACAGCGATATGTCAAACGGATTGCAATTTGATGTGATTTTGATAATCGGACTGGTTTTTAATCCTAACGAAACATTAGTTTTAGATCTGGGCCCGCTCTAGGCATGAAACTTATGGGGGTCTAGCAATGTAATTCACGCTACAAAATTCTTAGCCATTAAGCAATCATACTTTTGAATCTTGCACGCACTTAGAACGTAATCAAGTGTGTATGTAACTTTATGTCTTTTTAAAGTTGTAAATTATTAGTCGTTAGAAAAAAAACTCAACAGTAAAAGCATATTTGTAAATACACCAAGACTAACACCGCCTGAAGATGGTTTGACGTATCAAATCGAAAGTACTCGAGAAAAAGAAAATGTTATACACATATATATATATATATATATATATATATATATATATATATATATATATATGATAATATTTATCGATGTTTCATGCTAACGCAATCTTCAGTGCAGGAAGTTAATTCTCAACGGTCGGCGGGCTCGAACTCCGATCACAAATCGCCACTGATTCGTAGTCAAGAGCGTTCCCCGGCGGCCACAGCGAATTAGCTAATAATTAAGGAGGAATTTAACTTTGTAAATACCGAGTCGGCGGGTATTTTCAACGAGCAGTTGAAAGTGATCTTACAACAACAAACAAACTGTGTTGGATCTCGCATTAAGCTTATTTAGCACTGCTTGTTATTAAACTCACTCAGAGTGGCCAGCCTTTTAGTAAAGGGAGCTTATGATAATATTTATAAATAAATATTAATTATTTATTACCTACAGACATCGATGTTTCATGCTAACGCAATCTTCAGTGCAGGAAGTTAATTCTCAACCGTCAGCGGGCTCGAACTCCAATCACAAATCGCCACTAGTAATTCACGTTACAAAATTCTTACCCATTAAGCAATCATATTTTTTAATCTTACACGCGCTTAGGACGTCATCAAGTTCGCATGTAACATCTCAATATTATAGACGCTCTTTTTAAAGCAGTAAATTACGAGTCGTTTAAAAGAAAACTTAACAATAAAGGCAAACAAACACCGGATGAAGATGATTTGACGAATCAAATCGAAAGTACTCATGAAAAATGAAACAAAAATGAAACAAGAAACCCACGGAACTTACATACACCAATTTGACCAAAATACTAAATGGACTATTCGAAAAATTGAAGAAAAGAAGAATCTTATCAAGCTAAAACACTCCGTGTTATATAATAATGTTTGCCTAAGTGAAAATATGCTGCCCAAATACACAATATATATATATATATATATATATATATATATACATATATATAATATTAGTACTTCATGTATCCACATAAAATATTATAAGGAGATATAATTTTTTATGTGTCAGTTTTCTGTATTTACTTCAACAGTGCTCGATACGTAAGTAGAGCTAGGTAGTAAGCAATGAAAATATATATGGCAATCAAGCTACACAGAGGCTCCCGTGTTTCATCCCCGGGGGGGGGTGGAATCGTCAGGCTAAATGCATGGAGTTATTTTTGTCAGGTGTTTTTATATACATGGCTTGCTAGTAAACCAATCAGATTCTTTGTTGTTCCCTCAGCCAATCGTTGGACTTCCCGCGAACAAAGGCGTTGTTGGTGACGCTCCTATTTTTTGTTAACGATGGATTTTCCTATATCCTGTTTCCTTTGTTTAGTGAATACAGTGGGCGAATTTATTTTAACACGTGGTTTCTTGTATTTCTATTCGATGGAAATGAAAAAACTAGGCCTAAAAGTAGAAGTAATGGCTAACATAAAAACAACGAACTTTCTAGATGTCACATTAAACTTAAGTAAAAACACTTACGAGCCATACCTAAAAGATAACGCCAACCCAATATACGTACACCCAAAGTCTAATCACCCCATATCAATCATAAAACATATCCCGAATTCGATCGAAAGTAGGCTTATCAACAATTCTAGCAACGAAAGCGTTTTTAAAAAATCAATCAACATTTACAATACAGCTCTAAAAAATAGTGGTTACCATAATACCGAAATTGAATATAAAAAACAGGACACCAATAATTACAACAAAATTAAAAATAAAAACAAAAGAAAAAGAAATATAATCTACTATACCCCTCCCTATAACCAGATGCTAAAAACTAAACTGGGCAAAAAATTCCTAAATCTGATTGAAAAACACTTCCCCGTAACGAACCCTCTACATAAAATATTCAATAAAAATAATCTAAAACTATCCTACAGCTGCTGTGAAAACCTAGAAATGATACTAAAAGACAACAACAGAGAAGAAAAGAATAAACAAAGTGGAAAATATAACAAAAATAACACTACGAAGAACAAAAATATAAACAATACTAATAGAAATAAACAAAACACTAATAATAACCACCCGAATAGAAACGAAAAAGTTACCAATGAAGAGAAAAGATGTAACTGCATAAATCGTAAACTTTGTCCACTACAAAATAAATGCCTAACTAAAAGTGTTGTATACCAAGCAACGATATTTGCCAACGAAAGACCAAATAACAAGAAATACTACGTGGGTATGACATCCCTAGACTTTAAGACCAGATACTATGACCACAAAAGCACATTTAAAAACAAAGAACGTCGAACTAAAACAGCACTAGCTAACCATTATTGGGAGCTCAAAGAAAATGGACACTCACCAATAATTGAATGGAAAATAGTCAGACAGGCCAGTACATGTAGAAACCTAGACGACCCGAATGAAAAATATGAAATCCTAAATTTTAAAGATCCCCGAAACCTATTAAACTCTAGAAGTGAAATAGCAAACAGCTGTTTACACAGAAATAAATTTACCTTAGGATGATATATAATAAATAAAAATAAAAATAAATAAATAAATAAAAAACTGAACAAGTTAAAATTTAAAACCTAAAATAGAAATACAAGAAACCACGTGTTAAAATAAATTCGCCCACTGTATTGACAAAACAAAGGAAACAGGATATAGGAAAATCCATTGTTAAAAAAATAGGAGCGTCACCAACAACGCCTTTGTTCGCGGGAAGCCCAACGATTGGCTGAGGGAACAACAAAGAATCTGATTGGTTAACTAGCAAGCTATGTATATAAAAACACCTGACAAAAATAACTCCATGCATTTAGCCTGACGATTCCCCCCGAGGATGAAACACGGGAGCCTCTGTGTAGCTTGATTGCCATATATATTTTCATTGCTTACTATATATATATATATATATATATATATATATATATATATATATATATATATATATATATATATATATATATATATTTGTGTTATAATGGAATAATTCCAGGGGAAAATCCGGGTATGAGAGCTCAATGTGGTAAACAGAGAAAAAATAACATAAAATATAATAACACGAAATTACATAATCGTCGATGCAATAATTTATTTCAACCTTGCGGTTTTTTCAAGCATCACTCAGACAATTACATTTTTGAGACTGAAAAAAATTTGAATTGCGACAATTCAAACACAACCAGAGAGAGTGGTGGTAGCAACCAATTTGGTACATCTTTTTAGAGAGAAATATATATGTATATATATATATATATATGTGTGTGTGTGTGTGTGGGTGTGTGTGTGTGTGTGTGAAATGAAAAAGGAAAAACCAAGAGATACTTATATATATATATATATATATATATATATATATATATATAAATTTATCAACGTTTCGTCTTTATTTGTAAAACTTCCTCGGGATAATAATATGATAATGTATATATATATATATATATATATATATATATATATATATATATATATATATATATATATATATATATATATATATATTACCTACTAGACACCATCCTCTTTTATCTTCGGTCTTTTTGTACAGGGGTTTGTCAGGACAACCAGACATGAGGATACTTCACCCTACAAGTAAACGTTGACCAAATATTCGAAATAACATAGTATTCGAAGCACAAATAAGATCCCTTCGACACGGCTATACACTGGCTCATTCACCTTCTCCTAGTAATGCTACCTCAAGTAACAACACTTAGCTGGATACTCCACCAAACTAGATGAATTCTTTTTTTGCAATCCAGTAAGACTAAAAGTCCACAAGAAATATATACTATAACATAGTTAACTGGTCAATTGGGGAGAGGAAAATTAATGTTAACTTATTTACTAACTCAACGTTTTAGAAATGAAGTAGAACTTTAATGGAATATTCGAATATCTATGTATCTTATATAGAGATCAAGTGTTTGCCCCAGAAAAGGGGCCTCCTTAATTTCTGAGAACTTCGACTGAAGTAAAAGGAAACATGTATATGTGTGTGTATACATTTACATATGTGTATATTTATTATTTGTAGTCAGACTTTCAAGGTTTAAGCTGAACATATATTATTTTTTTAAACCCTAGAGCATGTATAAATAAACAATAGAAACTTAGATGTCTTTATTCATAATTCATAATTCAATCTTTTACAGTCCGTTTTTACCATCACTCAGACAAACAAAATACAGAGTTATATATCTTGGGTGGATTTTCAATGAGTGTGCCTTATTAGAAGGAAAGGCGAAGACTATGTCCGAAACATCAAAAAATAAAGAAATAAAACTAAACTTATTAAAGAATTTATATATATTCATTAATAAATAAGTTACTGTTTACTGTCAAAAATCGGTGCCATTTTTAATACTGACAGAGCTAGTAAAAATACGTATATTTTTAATACTGACAGAGCTAGTAAAAATACGTATATTTTTAATACTGACAGAGCTAGTAAAAATACGTATATTTTTAATACTGACAGAGCTAGTAAAAATACGTATATTTTTAATACTGACAGAGCTTGTAAAAAATACGTATATTTTTCCTAAAGATAGACTTCTAAAGTAAATCACAAAAAATTGAAAGAAAATTTAGAGAAGAAAAATAAAAGTAAAAGTGAAATCATATATATATATATATATATATATATATATATATATATATATATAGTTACAAATTATTTCTATGATGAATATTTAAATATTATCTACATACGTATACGTTTTATACTTACGGAATCATTAGTGTAGAGATAACTATTCAAGCCAGTCGCACGATTCGAACCCTTGTATATTGTCTTATGCACAAATACAATGTATTGCAACGGTGTTTGACGGAAGAATATCTTTCTGAGATGCTTCTTTTTAGTGTGAAATTTGTATTGTCTCTTTCTAAAATAAAGAAATCTTCTTTTTAGTGTGAAATTTGTACTGTCTCTTTCTAAAATAAAGAAGTCTTCTTTTTAGTGTGAAATTGGTATTGTCTCTTTTTAAAATAAAGTCTTCTTTTTTCTATTATATAAAATAAACTAATTTAAGTTTCAGTCAGCGTTTTTCAGTTTATTTACATGCTTTTCTACTAGGCTTGAATGTGACACAGTGTCGAGCTTAACGCGGGATCTCTCGGAACTTTAAATCCAGCTTATGAAAGTCGTTTAATCATGTGAGGCAAATTCTTTTAAATGTTTAAAATTTAATAACTTTTGTGTATCAGCAACGGGGGTTGGGGTATTTGTTTAGTTTCGTTATTTTATCGAGACTTTTTCACTATTGATAGGGGAAAAGCTTTGCTCAAATAACCAGACATTTTTACTATTGATAGTTTTCACTTTTTTTTTTTTAAATTTAGTTCACACCAAACAAGGCACATTGCCACTGAGGCGTAAGAGGCTACTGTGATTTAGGGGTCATATCAACCCTTAGAGCACTGTGATTTATAATTGGTATGGGTTTTAGATCCACATTGGGTGAAGAAACCGTGAAAAGTAGACATACAAGATTCGCATATAACATTAAATTATCCTGTCGTTTTTTTTTTAACTCAAGCCCAAATAGCATCTAAACTGACAAATAAAACTTTTCTTTTCACTAGCCAATTCTCATTTGTTATTGTTGTACCATGTTATTTGAAATATAATAAACTACTTTTTGCAATTTATTTTTTAAAATTACTTCGTTCAGTCCAGACAACTTGTAATATTTTTTTTTAACTAATCACCTAAAAGTAAAAAATCAGCAAAGGGATTGAACAATATAATAGGAGTTGTCTACCTCGTACAAACAAATAATTAAATGAAAAAAATGACTACAGTGCATCCCGAGTTACGACGGGTAGATAAACCTAGTTTCATACAGAGAGATGTTACCGTTGTTTAATGTCATTATTAAGATTTCAATTGACATAGTACAAGTACTTTCTAGTCTTCGGGCTAGGATCAAAATGTAGTATTTGTTCTGCCTTCGCTCAGGGGGTGGAAATCCTTCTAGACTGGGGCAATTTATTATTTTTGTCTTATTACAAGTGCACCATGTTGAGGAAGCTTGATATCACTGGCATTATATCGATCCTATGTCACATCCAGCCCTCGTGGGTAGGCGGTAAATAGGGAGTATTCTTATTGTCTCTAATTACTTTCTTCCCCACGAGGGCAGAGTTAAACACAAGCTCCATTTTTTTATGTGAGAAAAATCCCGCTCCCCAAAGAGGGGCCTTCTGGTTTGGGAGGAAAATAAAAATTGCCCCTTTCTAGGGAAACGCTTACTCTTCTAACTGAGGAAAGAACAGATACTTCACTTTGATCCTAGCAAATTGTTTGGAAAAAAAAAAGAGAAATTTTTCCATTTTTTTTTTTTTTTAGATGCGTCAAGTCTTCTCTATAAGGGATTTGTCCGTCGTTCGGCTGTTCGTTTGTCTGTCACGCTTAAGTTTTAAATACAATTTTCATCTCGAAATGCGAAAAACTTATTTTAGATGCGTCTAATAACCTGTTTACGTCGATCAACCCGTCAAGCTTAAGTTTGAAATAGCATTTTCATCGCTAAACGCGCAGATTGAATGAGTGTATTTTGTCTTAGATGCGTCCACTCATCTTTTTAAGGGACCTCTTGGTTAACTCCAGCAACCTGGTGACGTTCGATATCGACACACCTTATTTGGCTGCATGCGACAGCAACCCTTTTGGTTCTTCAGTCACCCTACAGTGATAAATAGCGTGTCCGTCGGTCTGTCACATTGACGTTTCAAATTAAGTGTTTGTGTGTCACGCTTAAATTTGAACGAGCATTTTCATCGTTAAATGCGCATATCGAACGGACGTATCTTAAGAATCTCCGTTCTTGTTTGTTTATTAGCGACAGCCACAGCACTTCATCTACCCACCATTGGCCTTTTGGCTAAGATCAAAGTGTAGTATCTGTTCCGATAGATTCTACACCCCATACTGGTGTTGTCTTGGCCTTCGGGTCTTGATTTACGCCCGTCAATGGGTTTGTCCTGTACAGTTCTGGGAGGTCCACCATCCCAGGTTTTGCCTCCCCTCTTTGGGGAGGAGTAAGTTTATTTCTTACTGCCTGAGGCGCCCCTACCGGGGAATGCCGACGGGGCTGCCCAGGCAATTTTTAAACCCCACTTTCCCGACCCGACCTTGGGTCACATCTTACTTGTGGGAGTAAGATATAAACTGGCCTTGTGCCTAACTCCTGGAGAGGAGTAAATCAATACCCACCCTACGAGTGAAGCTGTTTATTTGTACGTAGCCTTGGGAGGCGGGCCGGGTTGCCTTGTTCTACGTGGTTCCCTCCGGGGAGTCCTCGCCCGTCTTTTTAACATTAAACCCAACCTCGCACAAACAAGGTACCAGCCGTACGCGAATATGTTTTCACCATTACGATTACGATTATTATTATTATTATTATTATTATTAGTAGTAGTAGTAGTAGTAGTAGTAGTAGTAGTAGTAGTAGTAGTAGTAGTATTATTAGTATTATTAGTATTATTATTAGTAGTAGTAGTAGTAGCAGTAGTAGTAGTAGTAGTAGTAGTAGAAGCACTCAACTTTGGAATTCCACACATGATGTTTACGCGCTTCGGCGTGAACAGAGGCACGAAACAGAACTATTGAGATATCACGTACAGCTTAAACGGAGAAGAATTCTAGTCGCCGAGCTACCTAACAGGAGGGGGGAGCTTACTAGGCCTGCTGGTGGTCCCGGAAGTGATGGTCTTAGTAACGCACTAAAAGCCTCTTAGTTTTAGTTCCTATTCATTTGCCTCCCCACGAGAGCAAAGTTAGACACAAGGTCAGTTTTAAATATGAGTGTGTGTGTGGGTGGGGGGGGGGGGATATGCAATTCCCCAAAAGAGGCGTTCTGGATTGGGACAAAATTTTAAAAAAATTGCCCCCGTCTAAAAGGATGTCTCCTTCACTGATTAAGACAGAACAGATGAAGTGAAGTATTAGAACAGATACTACACTTTGCTCTGAGCCAAACGGCCAAGGACCCATTTATTAGTTCTAGTTTTAACTTTCCTAACTTAAAATTTTGTCGTCAAAAAATGATATAAATTAACAACATAGGAGGCGTGTCTGAAAAGAAATGAGACTGATGTCACAAACAATTTAATTGAAATTCCAAGCAACAAACTACATAGTTTCCCCTTTAAAGTAGCCTCCTTCCCTCCCTTGAATATGATACACTTTTCTATCCTTCTCCGTTACGCATTCTGTACCGAAAAGATTATTCCGGGTCGCCTTCAATTCCGTCCTTTACGGCCACTTTGATGACTTCCAAGCCTTCACAACGGGTTCATTTGAGCTTGTAGAAAGGAAAAAAAAAGTCACACGAAGCTAGATCAGGTGAATAGGGGGGTTGTTCCAGTGCTGGGATATGCTTCAAGTGTACCCCACTACCCCAACTTTCGTGACGTCACCAGTTTGGCCGTTCCTAGGTTCGGTGGGTCACCCGGTACTGGCCAGGAAACGTTGCTGCCCTGATGAAATTCGCAGATGTCGAAACGCCTGGTCCAGCGATCACTCACTCCCACGTTGTGTTTGTTTAGATCAGTGAGCGATCAGCAGGGTTGGATCCACAACTTTGTATCGCTGTGAAGTGACGGGTCATTTCATGCAGAACAGTTGAATAAAAGGAATTAAGTCTGTAACGACATGGTCTGTTGTGGTTTTCTTAAAAGAATAATTATTTTTAAAAATAAATACAAATAATTTACACTTATTTGTCTACAAAGCAAGGCAGCTCGGTAATATTAAAGTTCAACTCTGTGTTTTTTTTAGTTGGATCGACGGACTCCAGTAATTCTGGGCGACTTGATTGTTAGTCAGCGAAATCTGTTCTAAGTTCTGGGCGAGAAAAGAATACAAACGAACTGATGTGATGTTATCGGTGGGTGAGGAACGGGGGCGAGCCCCTTCGTCCGGTCTCTCGTTCACTGACTCACTGACTTACTGACTAAAGCTGTTCTGTTTTCTCTTTTATTGGGTCTCGCTGACCGAATTTTCCTTTGTCTCTGAAAAAAAATTACGGCCTTATCTTACACAGAGAAGTAATTTATTTCCCTTCATGGGGGTATATAAAAGAAACCCTATCTAACAGCTGATTCAATTTTCCTTTGCCTCTGAAAAACAATTACGGCCCACCACCGGCCTTGTCTACTCAGAGAGTAATTTATTTCTCCCTATGGGAGTTCATAAAATCACTCCCATTTCCCAGCTGACTGATAACTCCTTTGTCTCTGAAAAACAAATTCGGCAGCCATCAGGCTTCATCTACACTGGGAAGAGTCAATAAAAAATATAGCTCAATTACCTATTGACACTTGAGAAGCAATTTTATTTCTCTATCTGGGGCTCGGTAAAGGCGACCTGAGATTTTATTACCCAGCTGTCCACAGTTCTTGTTAAGAACGGCTTAGCGGCAGTCCTCATATCGTCGAGTGATTTTAAGCTTTTCCTTCTCTCCATTCATACTAACGCTGTATCTTCTGCTCCAACGTCCGTGGGGCTGTTCGATACTGTCACGTGATGGAGAAAAAACAGGTGTAAAAAAACACACGTGGGGAAAAATACAAGATATCATGGGTTAAATGATCATATAATCCGCTTATCCCTCTTTCGCCCATAGCTCTCACAGCACAAACACACTTATATTCGTTACTTTTCAGATACGCCTCGTATAAAATAAATGTTATTGCGCATGTGCGTTACTCTGGTTAAAACTTAATTGTGCAAAACTTCAAAATTGATTGAATTCTATTAATTAGGGCTGTCTGCACAGTGAGTTCCTCAATCCCCCAACCGGACTTCTATTGCTTTGCTCAGGCAAATGACATAACAAAAAGCAAATTCGACGCTACTAAACTTCGCCCCCCCCCCCCCAATAAAATGGGGGAGACACAAACGCATCGGAAAGGATGATTTCAACAACACTCTGGAGGCTTCTTTACTTTTAGTTTTTGTCTTTTTACTTATTGTGGAAAAATGTATATAGTGTCGCCTTTAACAGTAACAAAATACTTTTTTTAAAACATTACTGCGCATGTCCGTTAATCTGGCCTAAATTTAAATTCCCTCAAACTTTTAATTTTTTTCAAAATGGCTACGTTTGATTTGAAATCTTTATAATCTTTATACAATATATTATTTATTGAATAAATGCTGAAAATTTCCTTATTCTATGATTATTAGTGATTATAAACATCAACATATTGGTTTGTTTACAAGGAGTAGTTTTCTAATGCGGGGCACTAGATCATAGATTGACAGGAGTTAACCTCTAGTGGCGTCAGCGTGTGTGCCTATTATGTGTACCAAACCAACAGCCATGTACTGCAATCACACCATGATGGGAGATACGACTTGTTTTTGGTAAACAAATACGCCTATTGATTCAGTTGCTGTTCGTTACAAACCAAATATTAACAATCCAAATCTAGGAAAACACCTTCGCTGTGTTGTCATTGATCACAATTAGTAACATTTTGAACAACAGGATTTTGCCCCACAAAAAAACGGGGAAATTAAACATTATTAATTTAACACGTACATATAAAATTGTTGGAAATAGAAAACAGTTGTTGATAACAGAAGAATACTATCAAAATCTCCTGTTCTGCACACATCTCCCTATACTGTCCAGATTTAATCTTCCTCTGAGGTCATCAGATCTATACCTGCCTTTAAGACTCACATCGCACATTGTACATCCATCGTATCATTCTCATATCATTTCTCTCTATGCAACGTATCTTCTCAACCATCACTGGTCAGGTTGCACTTCCGGACATCAGCACACTGCATACCCATACCTAATAGACTCTTCTCTCGGTCGACAGTGGCAACGCTCTGCTGGTTAGTCATGGCAGAAGTTACCTCAGCTTACTCCATCCACTTCTAACTCTTACAATCAGACTAGCACCTGGTCCTCCTTGTGCTCCAATCGTATCACCAATGTTACCAAACTCGACAAACCACAATAGTTTTGCCATCCAGATATACGTTTTCCACCTCTGTCCATCTTGACCATCCCCATTGTCTTACACTTGTGCTTATCCTCTCTCAACACACCAGTAATACCACTGCACTTCTTGTGTACCGAATGCTTACAAGTTTAGTGACGATTGATCAAGCGATATGGATCCTAAGGTATACACAAACAAACATAGTGATAAACCAACACACTCGATCGAAAACATAACCTCCTTGGCCGGGGTAATGAATCAAAACAATTACCCGTGATTTCAAATGCATTGTTATTGTGTAGAAGTTTTTTCGCACCCTCAAACAACAACGGTGTTTACAAGTGTTTTATCGCTTATATCATTCTTAAGCTAGTTTTTGTTATGATGCTAAGGTATGTGAAGGAAATTTGAACCGCACGTAGAAATAAGAGACACTGACTCATTTTGAGAGATAAAAAAGGCTCTGCCCACTGAGTAAGATTCATAGTAAATTTTTACACGAAAACAGCTCTGCTTGATCTTCGTATAGGTCTTTGTTTTCAATTGCATCCTCGGTAAGCGATAATTGAAATCGTTAATTCAACCGTAGTGATGTCGGATGGAATCGAATGGAAAATTTTAATGGTGTCATTAAATTTCTTAAAAAATGAACCCCTGGAAACTAATTTGAATTTCTAACTGTTAACATATCGATTTCTATAAAAAAAAAAAAAAACAGTCAAACAAACAAAATTTTAATGGTGTCATTAAATTCCTTAAAAAAATTAATCCCTGGAAACTAATTTGAATTTCTAACTGTTAACATATCGATTTCTATAAAAAAAAGAAACAGTCAAACAAACAAAATTTTAATGGTGTCATTAAATTCCTTAAAAAAATTAATCCCTGGAAACTAATTTGAATTTCTAACTGTTAACATATCGATTTCTATAAAAAAAAAAAAAAAAAAAAAATTTTAATGGTGTCATTAAATTCCTTAAAAAAATGAACCCCTGGAAACTAATTTGAATTTCTAACTGTTAACATATCGATTTCTATATAAAAAAAAAAAAAGAAACAGTCAAACAAACAAAATTTTAATGGTGTCATTAAATTCCTTAAAAAATTAATCCCTGGAAACTAATTTGAATTTCTAACTGTTAACATATCGATTTCTATTTAAAAAAAAAAAAAGAAACAGTCAAACAAACAAAATTTTAATGGTGTCATTAAATTCCTTAAAAAAATTAATCCCTGGAAACTAATTTGAATTTCTAACTGTTAACATATCGATTTCTATAAAAAAAAAAAAAAAAATTTTAATGGTGTCATTAAATTCCTTAAAAAAATGAACCCCTGGAAACTAATTTGAATTTCTAACTGTTAACATATCGATTTCTATTTAAAAAAAAAAAAAGAAACAGTCAAACAAACAAAATTTTAATGGTGTCATTAAATTCCTTAAAAAATTAATCACTGGAAACTAATTTGAATTTCTAACTGTTAACATATCGATTTCTATTTAAAAAGAAAGAAACAGTCAAACAAACAAAATTTTAATGGTGTCATTAAATTCCTTAAAAAATTAATCACTGGAAACTAATTTGAATTTCTAACTGTTAACATATCGATTTCTATTAAAAAAAAAAGAAACAGTCAAACAAACAAAATTTTAATGGTGTCATTAAATTCCTTAAAAAAAATTAATCCCTCTTTTATATATACCAACAAGAAAATACGGATTGAATGTCCTTTTGCATCCAGCCCATAACAGCATATTCCCTTTTTTATTCTTATTATTTTTGCATTTTACATATTACATTTTTGGGGTGGGTCCGAAGGATGTACTCAGCATTGAGTGGGTGAGAGGGGTGACGTTTATTGAAATAATTTTTGGTAAATGTAGTTTTTAACTTCCTCAAAACACATCCAACTTTTCCCAAGAATCAATGATGTGTGTCCCTGCCCCAAGGGCTGAATCCCTTATAAATATTCCTATTCTTATTTTTAAAGTTTTATTATTTTCAAGTTATAAAGTAAAACGTTATAGTTTTTATGTATCTTAAGTGTACGCACTTTACTCAAAACGAAACATACATATCAAAGTTGGAGTTCCTGTAATTATATATATTAGCGGGACCCGTGTAAATTACACGAAATGGTGTCTTCAATACTAACCATCTTGTTCCTAACCTATACATGTTTGAATCAAATATAAGATTTGGACTTGTATATTTATTTTAAAAAATGAACAATACATGAAACAATTTACAAAACTTCTTTATATACAATATTTCTAGTGAAGGTAGTTCCTCTTCTCTGGTCGTGAGTAGAATTATTCTGAGGACAAATTTTCACTCTTGCACTGTTCATAGACGTTGCTCTTGAGAAGGCTACATAAAGTTGTCCATGAGTAAAGCAAGGTTGTGGTAGGTAGATCCCAACCTTATCGAAAGTTTGTCCTTGAGCTTTATTAATGGTCATTCATGAGTAGCATACAAAGATTCGGAAGGTCGTTGCTTTTTATGTAAGCGTGACACACAAAATAACACACACGCTATCGTATTAATGTGTGTCTTCCCGGTCGTCCCCTCCCTACCCCCCTTCGATGTAGAAAAAAATCTTAGAGGTTGGTCGAACTATAAACCAGTCGGGCCGACGTCAAAAACCGACTTCGCTAACCGCAACGGTTAGCGAAGTCGGGAAATACCTGTAATATTGCGAAAATTAGGTAACTTGAATGCTTTTCCAAATCTAGGTCCAGCACGTATGCGCAGAGCTTTTGATGTAAGCGTAGCACACGAACACAGACGCTATCGTATTAATATATACAAACGGGACTTATCTTGTTCCTAACCTATACATGTTTGAAATTGAGATTTGACTTGTATATTTATTTTTTTTAAATGAAGAATACATGAAACAATTCACAAAACCTCTTTATATACATTATTTCTAGTGAAGGTAATATGTGTATTTGTAAATTTGTAAATGCTTTAGATTAAATTAAATTTGGCTCCAATTCATGAGTAGCATACAAAGATTCGGAAGGTCGTTGCTTTTGAAGTAAGCGTGACACACAAAATAACACACACACTATCGTATTTATATGTGGCTAGCCGGTCGTCCCCTCCCTACCTACTTCCTCCACCCTTCGATGTAGAAAATTTTTTTTTAGAAGTTTGTTAGGATCGAACTATAAACCAGTCGGGTCGACGTCAAAACCCTACGTCGCTTACCGTTGCGCCAAAGGGAAATACTTGAAAATATTGCGAAAATTAGGTAACTTGAATGCTTTTCCAAATCTAGGTGCGGCACGCATGCACAGAGCTTTTTATGTAAGCATGACACACGAACACACACGCTATCGTATTAATATATTAATATATGTATATATATATATATATATATATATATATATATATATATATATATATATATATATATATATATATATATATATATGCAAGTTAAATGATGAGAATTAAAGTTTTTAAAAAATACGAAATCTATTACATTTTCAGTTGTTCAAAACAAGGGATGTATTTTTCCTAAAACAATGGCTTTTCAAAGAATTGAATTCTTATCATTCGAGGAATACAGATAGATAAGCTGAGGGTCAAAGTTTACAAAAAATAAAAGGTCAAAATTAGAGAAAAAAATGTTAAAAGTGAAAATATGTTGAAGGTGTTCAGTGCAGTGTAAATGAATTGAGTGCATATATATATATATATATATATATATATATACAAAATATTTTTTTTTTAAATATTACCATTTGAACCTTCTTTTGAGCTCGGATTTATTCTTTGAATCAGGAAAATTAGAATTGCAAAGTCAGTTAAATAAACAGACAAAATCTCAGATTAGTCTCTCTCTCTCTTTCTCTCTCTCTCTTTCTTTCTCTCATTCTCTCTCTCTTTCTCTCTCTCTCTCTTTCTCTCTCTCTCTCTCTCTTTTCTTTCTCTCTCTCTCTTTCTCTCTCTCTCTTTCTCTCTCTTTCTCTCTCTCTCTCCGTTGCTTATTTGTCCTCGAGATTCCTTCTTCTCTTTCATACCGCGATTCGTCATAGTGGTCGCTGTTTTGATATCTTCTTTCTTTCTTTTTTCGTGTGGCGGCCTCATCAGTGTGTCTAGTGAACAAATCTTTACATCGACAAAAGGGAGTCTGAAGACATGTTTTGAGAGGTTACAAGATTTTATTTTCTCTAAATAAGACAGGCCCGCAGAAGAGAGAGGTCCGTTATATCTTAACTACAGTCTATCTTATACTTTAGTTACTTCTTGACTTATTAATTATTAGATGACAATTACAGGAGTTGGACAAACAAAGGAAGGGGGAATTTTCACCTTCGGTCTCATACCGACTTAACTTAAAGCACATTTTGCGATGTCTGCCTCGAGTCAAATCCATGAGCGGAACTGTCGAAACTTTAGTTTTTTGTGCGCGACAACAACTTACGTCATCGCGCTCTCCATCTGTCGACCTTTATTTCTGACCTTTATTGATCCCAATGCTTTTTCACCTTGATCTTAAGTTCACCTATCCGTTACTCACTAGTGGGAAAACAGATTAATTTCCCCAAAATTTGTGTCAGCCTAACATGCACTCAGCTATAATTTCGACACCCAATTCGTACTAGCTGAAGTACACGTTTTCAACATAGCCCCCCCCCCCATAATGCAATACTCCTTCCCATATTATCAAAAAGCAAAAAAAAACACAATCCTAGGTTTTTCATTTTTTTTTTTTTTCACCTCCGGGGCCGGGCAGGACCACCACTACTGGAACTAAACTGGGTTAGTCATCTCCATACCTGGTCAGCATACCTCATCGGCTCAAATGATATTTCTTACGGGGTGTAAGTAAAGTCTTCTTACGATCAAAATCGGCATAAATCGCCACCCCATGTCATTATATGACTGCAGGTCTCTCTTCGCCCTCGCTCCACTGCGCAAATTTTCCAATCACATCATAGTACACACCCAGAGTTCACTTGTTTTCTAACGGCCTGGCCCTCTGCCCCGGATTTTCTGTATGTAATCCCTACGCATTTATCACACACCTATACCATTCTCCTAATGCATCGATATACGACCGATTGCCAATTAATCTAACTTAACTTACGCGTATTACCACGATATAGGGGGAACAAAAAACAGAAACCCCTTTTTTAATATGTCTATGTGGTCAGCCATTAATTTTACATAAGGCACCATTTCTATACCAGTTGCTACATTTGGACCATGCGGTTTGGACATCTCAGCACTCCCGGCACGAATATTCGAGAACTATTACCTGTCTTTCTAACTCCCAATCCCTCTGTTTCTGAGCGAGCTACAGCTCCAACCCCTACATAATCGACCCACCCTATGGTTCTAACTACACAGCACGGTAAAAAAGTGAAAGATAATTTCCAACACCCAACCGGAACACATCGGATCACCCAAACCAGGTCCATGCCCTATTCTTACCCTATCCAAGGTTACTTAAACACGGTACCTTCTTTTAATTTGACCCTTTGTTTTATGATACGCGGACTGAAGGACCCTCGCCCCAACTTAACTCCTAAGCCCATTTGATATGCGGAGACTCATCATCGTCTATTCGTACTCTGTCCACTGTAGAGTCGTCCCCAGCGCACAGGTCAATCAACATCCAAAATCCAAAGTTGGTACCACATTTCTATAACTTCTATGTTGTTATATGGTAAGAATAACAATAAATAAATAAGAAACTGAAGACCGGAATTGAAAGGAATATGAATTGTATTAAGAATACTTAATTACAATAAGTTGGTCGCCATTACCGGCTCTAGGCAGACGTGCTAAGCAGTTCACTAAGCCGTTCCTCTTGGTAAGGGAAAAGGTGTCGACTTCATAGTGACCTGACGAATCCATTCCGTCACTATGGGTGAATCTCGATCAGTTCACAAACCCCACCACCCCGTTAAGATTTATTTCTTCCTGGAAATATATCTTTCTTTTCTTTTTTTTTATCAATCTCTAGATGTTCTGTTGAATTTCTTTTTCTTTTCGTTGAACATCTTACTTCAGTAGCAGGAGTAATAGTAAGGTTTTCAGGAATCGGTACATCAAAAACATCGTAAAGTACCTCCATGGGTTCCACATGTTGGGTTTGTCTTTGCATCAGATATGTAAATCCATTTGAATAAATGTCTTTCGATATATATATATATATATATATATATATATATATATATATATATATATATATATATATATATATATATATATATTAAAATAAACATAGTTGGAGTATCCGACAATTGTTTCAGAACTCACAAGCTCCTCCTCAGTAACGTCCCTGAGGAGGAGCTTGTGAGCTCTGAAACAATTGTCGGATACTCCAACTATGTTTATTTTAATATAAAAGCTCTAATATATATTGAGCACTTTTGAAAAATATTGTTTTTGTTCATTTAGTTAATATTTGAACTTAATTAATTAATATATATATATATATATATATATATATATATATATATATATACTAAGCCCCTTTAAGAAATTAAAGTTGAGCACTCTCGGGGAAATTAAAAATAGACTGTCAAAAAGCTCTAATGCAAAGTTCCGAATACGTTCGTCGAACACTCTCGACTAGTCTTCTATCTGTGCCCGCTTCTAGGTACATATAGATCTTAATTTCCCTAAATTACGTGACAGTTTCCGTGGGCCGAGTGGATATGGCTGACTCTGTGTACCGGGTTCGCGTCTCCCGACCGTCTGAAATTGTTACTTCCCTGCACTGATGAGAGCAATAAGCTTGAAACGCTAGCGTCTGTAGGTATAAATAATTTAATAATTATTTATAAATATTATATATATATATATATATATATATATATATATATATATATATATATATATATATATATAATGAAATTGGGGTTTACTTTGCTTCTTAAATCGTCCAATATACTCGGCACTAAATTGTAATTTTCACGTTTCTTTGTTTATTTTATTCGTTATTTTTTCTCAAGCTTGTGCGCTTATGATTTTCCGTTGACTGATTACACCTATATACATATAAATACACACACACACACACTGACCAAAACGCACATACACATCATAGAGAACACAAATATTATCGCGTATCAAATTAATAAATCAACAAAGAAACATAGAAAAGTTTAAATAAGACACACGGACACAAACTGCAGGAATCCTAAATACACCCCAAGATACACACGTAGAGAGAGTTCACAGAGCATGAAGTTTGGAGTTGACAAGTGCGCTAAATGCACCATAATAAGAGAGGAAAAGGAAATATCAGAACATCTTCAGATAGATAACAGCCTTATTGAAGATCTGGAAGAAGATGCCACTTAGAAATACTTCGGCATAGAAGAAAATGTAATAGTGGAACATGAGAAAATGAGAGATAAGGTGGAAAAAAAGAGGACATCAAACGCCTTAAAAAGATCATCAAATCAAAACTAAGCTCTCAAAACAAAATAACTGCTACTAATCAGCTTGAAACCCTTGTCATCTCGTATAGTTTCGGTATTATTGACGGGTCACAACGTAATATAAATAGGCTTGATATTAAAACCAAGACATTATCAACCTTACATAGGATAATATACCGAAACTAATGCATGGATATGATATATCTACCACGAAAAGGGGTAGGTCTAGGTCTCACTGAAATAACCCATGTATATCGAACCACAATAGTAAGCATGGGGCAGTGCATGAAAAGCTCAACACATATGACAATGGGAATGGTGAGCGATCATCATGAACACTTATCCGAACAAACTTCAATCACAAAGTTTGCTGAAAACCTGGTGGTGGTCATACCGGGGGATACTGCCGAGTTCTATGGCGAACCAGCAATCTAGATTGCAAAAGAGAAAAAGAGAAGGAGAGAGAGAAGAAAACAAGGATGAAAACAACATAAGCGAGCCATAGGAATATATAGACAGGGAGGCTTCACGCCAATGGTTTAAAAGTGGCAGGCTTGCATTTGTATGAGGAAAGACTTATTATAGCTAGACAAGACCAAGGCTTACTCACAAATGAATTTGTAAAAATAGCTGGCTTACAAACAAATGGCCAGTATAGGTTTTGCCATTCAGCGATTGAGAGCCAGATCCTACAAAGTCCGTTAGAACAAAGTATGTAAATACCTCCATTGGAAGATCTGTGGTGAGATGCAGCTTGACCGATCGCCTAACATCTGGGAGCATGAAACTTCACCACCGATAACATCAAACGGAAAGGTGACAGTCTACCATGACAAAAACATACAGGCGAGCAGATACATAAGGGACGAGGTCATAAAGCCAGACATTATCATATGGAACAACCCTGTTCCAAATGACTTTGGCCTCAATAGAGCTGAAGGCGAAAAGATAACGAAATACCAGCACCAGCATTATATAAAAACAACATGGTCTCTGAAAGAAAGAAATATTATACCATTTGTAGTAGGAGCAACTGTCCTAATGAAAAAAAAAACTTAAGAAATACTTAGAAACAATCCCTGGAAAACCTAGCTGTAGTGAAATACAGATAGCAGTCATAAAAAGGACAACGTATATCCTAAAAAATGCTCTCGAATATAAATTTAAATCGTAATGACATCATGTGTTAGCTCCAGGAGGGAGCCCCTTGATTTCTGAGAACTAACTGAAGTAAAATAAAGAAGAGTTTGAATTACCTACTACACACCATCCTCCAGTGTATTCGATCTCTCTGTGCAAGGGTTTGTCAGGACAACCTGACATGAGGATACTTACCCCTACAAGTAAACTCTGACCAAATATGAAAAATAACATAGAATTCAAACCCCAAATAAGATCCCCTCGACACGGCTATACACTGGCTCGTACGAGGAATGGTGCACCTTCTCCAAATGATGTTACCTAAAGTAACAACACTTAGCTAGATACTCCACCAGACTAGATGAATTCTTGTCTCGGAATCCGGTAAGACCAAGAGAGCAAAAGAAAGATATACGATAACGTAGTAAACTGGTCAATTGAGGAAAGGAAAATTAATGTTTTTAATTTCTTTACTAACTCTACGTTTGACAGGTAAAAGAGAACTTTAATGGAATATCTATGTATCTCATATAGAGATCGAGTGTTAGCCCCAGGAAGGGATCCCTTGATTTCTGAGAAGTTAGACTGGAGTAAAATGAAACAACAAAGAGAACTCACACACTCTAAAAGAATCATAGACTCACATTGACAAACACAAGAGACGCAGCTTACCAAAAGAAGATCATATCTCCTAATCACATACACTTACTCGGCCGAAGATCAACGTAAACAAATATACGCTTTAGTAGACTCAACAACGCCATCTCTTCAAGAATGTAGCAATGATTTTTATGACTTTAAGAAAAAAAGAAAGTGCACATACATAGCTTAAGAGAATGATAAAAGCATATACATACGCATAGAACTTACAATAAAAAGGATTAACTAAGCATTTGTAACCATCTGAAGATAGCGAACATGCTAGAAACACGTGTGCTTTTAACCGAACATGCTAGAAACACGTGTGCTTTTAACCGAACATGCTAGAAACACGTGTGCTTTTAACCGAACATGCTAGAAACACGTGTGCTTTTAACCGAACATGCTAGAAACACGTGTGCTTTTAACCGAACATGCTAGAAACACGTGTGCTTTTAACCGAACATGCTAGAAACACGTGTGCTTTTAACCGAACATGCTAGAAACACGTGTGCTTTTAACCGCCAAATACTAAGAATGTAAACAGGAACTGTTGGAAAATATTAAATGATACCAAATTTAAAATGTTGGTAGTCTTATTCTCTCTTATATATATATATATATATATATATATATATATATGAGAGAGAGAAATAGAGAGAGGGGAGGAGAGAGGGGTGAGGGGGGAGAGAGGGGGGAGAGATGGGGAGAAACATAGGGCAGGGCGTCTGTTTTGTTTAGACCTTGTGCCTAAACAATACAATAACCCCATTTTGTTTCTTCTGCCGAAAGAGTTCCGTCATACAAGTGGGAAATATCAAGGTTTTTATTGTCTTCATGCAATCAAGTGAACATACTTTAATCTTTCTTCTACTTTTATAAATACGTCAATTTGAAACTGTTTAACGTCATAAATTCCCGTCTTGAATTCCTAGAGAACAAAATGGTCGCTTATAATATAAATACGGCCTTGTAGAAAGTAGAAAATGCAGTTTAATTATACGCTGGCCATTTAGACAATACCAGCTTGTACGATTATGATATAAAGTCAAATCAGCTCATGAGGCCAAATAGGTCTGGCCACGCCTTTTCTCTTTTTCTTTCTCTATCAAGCTCAATTATTTTCTCTTAAAGTAAATTGTTATTCTCATTATTTGGAAGAACAATACTTACAAAAACAAAACAATACAAGATAAATAAAAAAAATAGTAGCAGTGTTGTTTTTTCAACGGTGCAAAATGATACAAAAAGGATCGTTCAAAATGTGTAACTCAATGAGGGCCCAATAATTAGTAAAAAGCTACAGACTAACTGAATGGTTGACGGCTGTTATGTCAAAAGTATGACCTTGATGAATAACCGGAAGTTGAAATCTGACATTAGTTCCGCTAGAGGTATGTTGTTCCTGTCAGACTTGAAAGCGAGTGCCTATATTTGTAAATATAATTATCCACAGACACGCGTTTCGCCGTTTTACGGCTCGTCAGCGTTTCTGATTCTAGCGAGATTCGAAACTGAGACCATAGTAGCTGGAATACGGCACCTATACCACTGGACCACAAAAAATTCGTTAGCGGAAAGGGAAGAATAATCGCACAAAAATTTTATGATTCTGTTTGTTGTTATCTACACATTAATATATTCAGATACCGTTTCTTTTATGGAGAAGCGTTACCTAAATGCTAAGGGTGAAATGTTGTTTCCTTTCACTAGTATGATGCCCCATATGGGGAGCGTCTATATTTGTAAAATATAATTATCCACGAACATGTGTTTCGCCGTTTTACGGCTCATTAGCGTGTCTGATACTAGCGAGATTCGAAACCGGAACCACATATCTTAGCCCTTTTAGATCTCCACCATTTCCCGAACGATTTTTATTGAACTGATGAAGCTGGCAACTAAATCACTTTCTTTCTCCCTTTTCTCCATTTTCTTTCTCCCTTTCTCCATCTTATCTTATCTTTTTGTTTTTGCTGAAGATAGGGGAATCCTACCGGATGCCAAACATTCATCTGCTATTTCAGAGACTCTAACAAAGAGATCTTTTTAGAATTCTAACCGTTCCTTTAAGCGAAATTGTTTGGATCTCTCTTGCACTTGGTTTTCCGGGTATATTCGCCAGGTAGTTTTTGAAATTCTTTTTAAAAAGCCCGGTAGCTCCTACGATAACTGGAATGATGGAGACCTTCCTAAGATTTCAATTTCTTTTCATGTCGTACATCAGACCTTGGTGTTCAATTATCTTCTCCCTCTCAGCTCTGTTTAAGCCATCATCATTAGGAATACTGCAACAATATTATGTATCGTCAAATTAGTGGTATATCCATAGGAAGCCCTTTTGACTCTTGGTTAGCAAATATTTTAATCGGATTTCTAGAAAACCAATTGTTTTCTAAAACTACCAAGCCGGCATTTTACATGTAACGTTTATGACACCTTTTTACATGTAACGTTTATGACACCTTTTTACATGTAACGTTTATGACACCTTTTTACATGTAACGTTTATGACAACGTTTTACATGTAACATTTATGACACCTTTTTACATGTAACGTTTATGACACCTTTTTACATGTAACGTTTATGACACCTTTTTACATGTAACGTTTATCACACCTTTTTACATGTAACGTTTATGACACCTTTTTACATGTAACGTTTATCACACCTTTTTACATGTAACGTTTATGACACCTTTTTACATGTAACGTTTATGACACCTTTTTACATTTAACGTTTATCACACCTTTTTACATGTAACGTTTATGACACCTTTTTACATGTAACGTTTATGACACCTTTTTACATGTAACGTTTATCACACCTTTTTACATGTAACATTTATGACACCTTTTTACATGTAACGTTTATCACACCTTTTTACATGTAACGTTTATGACACCTTTTTACATGTAACGTTTATGACACCTATTTACATGTAACGTTTATGACACCTTTTTACATGTAACGTTTATGACACCTTTTTACATGTAACGTTTATGACACCTTTTTACATGTAACATTTATGACACCTTTTTACATGTAACGTTTATGACACCTTTTTACATGTAACATTTATGACACCTTTTTACATGTAACGTTTATGACACCTTTTTACATGCAACGTTTATGACACCTTTTTACATGTCACGTTTATGACACCTTTTTACATGTAACGTTTATGACACCTTTTTACATGTAACGTTTATGACACCTTTTTACATGTCACGTTTATGACAACGTTTTACATGTAACGTTTATGACACCTTTTTACATGTCACGTTTATGACACTTTTTTACATGTAACGTTTATGACACCTTTTTACATGTCACGTTTATGACACTTTTTACATGTAACGTTTATGACACTTTTTTACATGTAACGTTTATGACACCTTTTTACATGTAACGTTTATGACACCTTTTTACATGTAACGTTTATGACACCTTTTTACATGTAACGTTTATGACACTTTTTTACATGTAACGTTTATGACACCTTTTTACATGTAACGTTTATCACACCTTTTTTCATGTAACGTTTATGACACCTTTTTACATGTAACGTTTATGACAACGTTTTACATGTAACGTTTATGACACCTTTTTACATGTAACGTTTATGACACCTTTTTACATGTAACGTTTATGACAACGTTTTACATGTAACATTTATGACACTTTTTTACATGTAACGTTTATCACACCTTTTTACATGTAACGTTTATGACACCTTTTTACATGTAACGTTTATGACACCTTTTTACATGTAACGTTTATGACACCTTTTTACATGTCACGTTTATGACACCTTTTTACATGTAACGTTTATGACACCTTTTTACATGTAACGTTTATGACACCTTTTTACATGTCACGTTTATGACACCTTTTTACATATAACGTTTATGACACCTTTTTACATGTCACGTTTATGACACTTTTTTACATGTAACGTTTATGACACCTTTTTACATGTCACGTTTATGACACTTTTTACATGTAACGTTTATGACACTTTTTTACATGTAACGTTTATGACACCTTTTTACATGTAACGTTTATCACACCTTTTTACATGTAACGTTTATCACACCTTTTTACATGTAACGTTTATCACACCTTTCCTTGTTTAGCATTACGAGGTGGTACAACATTTTTATTTCGACTACTCTGTGATTTGCATCTATCGTTGCAGTTTACAATGGAAGTTAGTTTTCCTATGCCCCCAACACGAGAAAACACTTTTGCTGTGCCTAATTTGTAAATTAATTATACTTTTATTTGCAACTAAATAATTCAAAGTGTAGTTGCTGTTCAGGCCGATGTCAGAATAGGGGTATCGTTTTCGATGTCGGCCATTTTTGTTTGCTCTATAGAATATCAGGCGATATCGGTAATTTTCTTTTGCCCCATAGAAGGAAAGGCAATATCAAAAAGAATGACAAAATCGATCTATACAAAAATAAATTTTATTGATGACAGTTGCATCGCGAGACACACACGAACTACTAAACACAGCGCCAGCATATGCATACTGATGACCGAACTCTCTGACACACAAGTTCATGCATACATTCTCTCGCTAGCAAAACAGGAACGCTAATATATACGCCATTTACAATGCCTATCCCATTTGCACACACTGTCACGCGTAAACGCACACGGCGCCAGCCGAAACAAACATAGCTACTCAATTTCTCCTTCGACGCAAAAACAACTATTCTTTCACCTACAATATTCTTAGGACATTCTCAACTTTCAATCTTTATCAACTCTTTATTTATGATTGTCTAAACAAGTTGTCAATAAAAAAAAGAATTATTTTGTATGGATAGACTTTGTTTATTTTTTCTTTTGTTAATGTCCCATCTTAAACAGATTATTTCCGTCAGGCGACTGTCGCGCCTAATTTCGTACCATTTGCCACGCTTATATTTGAAATAGAATTTCTGTTCGTCCCTAGCACTGAAGATTAAAATAACATTTTTGTTGTTTTTTTTCCCACTTAATTTTAAAATCGCATTCTCATCGCTAAACGCGTAAAGTGAATGGGAGCATGTTATGACTATTTGGTATTGTTACGACTTCACCCGGTTAGGGGTGTCGTCGCACGAACATCCGATTAATTTCAATTGCCTTTTGTTGTTTGCTAGATGTATTTCGCTGTAAGGGGGGGGGGGATAAGCAGGATTAATATCTTATAGCTCAATCAAGTAAAAACCAGCTGCGATAATCCGACTGATTGGATTAACGATGCTTTTTTTATTGCACATCTTTTATATATATATATATATATATATATATATATATATATATATATATATATATATATATATATATAGTAAGCTATGAAAATATATTAAGCTACACAGA